>JANAVB010044997.1:0-65407 GCA_029216955.1 Iris pallida | reverse complement strand
GTCACAACCGACCATCTACCTCATGACTAGGGCTGTGCACATTTAAGTCAAATCGACCAAATCGAACCAAACCAAACCAAATCGATCGGTTTTTAACCGAATCGATGGTTCAATCGGTTTGGTTCGACTACATATTTTCTAAAACCGATCGGTTTGGTTCGGTTCACGGTTTGGTAATTCCAAAACCGATTAAAATCGAACCGAACCAAACCCTATGTGAGTGTTAAATAATTAGGATTGGGTTGGACCGGTTGGTAGGGGAGACCGAGACTACTGGGCTAGTGTTAAATAATTGGGACTAACAACAGTGAATGAAAAGAAAAGTGAAAACTTCTCTTCTCATTCTCATGTATAATTGTTGTGCACATTTTCATGTATGGTGATTCTGACATAGGTCACTCCCATTCCATAATATACATCTTCTTATTGTACTGACTTTTTGAAATTTGAAATTGAATGGTTTATGCTAGGGGTTGTTGGTTTGCAGCTGTTACTTCCAAATCGGACGAATTCCATTTTTTTTCCATGTGATTAACTGGAGTTCCATACCACAAAATAAGCAACAATACCTAACTTAATGGCAGTCCATTTTTTTTTCCTGTGATCAAAATCGACCAAGTCGAACCGAACCAAACTGAACCAAGTCGGTCGGTTTCAAAACCGAACCGACCAGTTGGTTGGTTTGGTTCGATTGGGATTAATTTCAAACCGATTAATTTCGGTTCGACTTCGGTTGTGACCAAATAGATCGACCACCGACCGATGCACACCCCTACTCATGACGATGCCATCCTTACACGGTTGTTCATCGGGGCACTGGAGGGAGTCGCCTTCGACTGGTACCGCAACTTGCCGGACAACTGCATCCATTCTTTCACCGACTTCAAACGTATGTTCCTGGAGAGGTTTACGAGGTAGGACAAGACGTGACAATGTCTACCCTCATGGACGTTGTTCAGGGAGAAAAGGAGTTGACAAGGAACTATATCGAGCGGTTTTGCCAAACCGCGATGAAGTTGCCTTCCGGTAACCCGGATTCCTCCTTAATTGAAATTTGCCAAAAGAGGCTGCTTCCCACGATCAACCTCTGGATGGGCGAAAGTCAGTTTAAGGATTGGAAGACATTCATTATTAGTGCCATTAGCGCAGAAGACAAGTTGAAGAAAGCTCGTCAATTGGGACTGCACGTCTCAGAAGGAGAGGACAAGGGCAAACGCCCTAGCACCAATAGCAACAATGGTGGTAACCCCTCCAACAATCGAGACAATAAGGGCAAACAAGCTATGGTGGCCGATACAGCTCCGAAGCCTGAACCAAAGCCGGCAGAGAAGCAGTGGCCTCAGATGACCTATTCCTTCGAGGATGGTCATGTCAAGCCCATCTTGGACATGCTCATACCGGAAGGCCGAATTCAGCTCCCTCCTCCAAGGCGTGAACCTCGTCCTGTAGAAATGGAGAACCCCAAGTACTGCCACTACCATCGCTATGTTCACCATGCTATACAAAACTGCTACCAACCGAAGCGATACATCTAACATCTCATCGATTCGAAGGCCTTGGCCATCGATTTCGAAGAGGTGACCGTAGCAGCCAACATAGTGTCAGTACAATTTGGCAGCTTCCCTCCGACAAAGACTCAAAATGGAGTAGTACCCGTTCCCAGAGCAAGGATGGAGGTCGCTAACCTTCCACCTCCCCGAAACCAGGATGCTGGCCTAGTGCCCCTTACCACATCACGGAGGAGGTCATGTTGGTCCATCCGGATATGGTACCTGAAGTGACTCAGTCTGCTCCTCCCTCCACCAGCAAGAAAAAAGTAGAAAAGTCAAATTATGTCGCACAATCTCGACAGATGTCGAAGAAGCTACTGCTGTTGTCACCTGCTCCGGCGCACAAACCCAACCTCCACCGGGTAACTCGGCTGAAGATCATCAGCCAACAGCTGCTGATGCTCCAGGACCTTCACAACCTTCGACGACCGACAAGCCTAGGCCGAAGGAGACTCACTTCGATAAACCGCTCCGAAGAGAGATCATGGGCTGGAGAGGCCCTACAACTTCGACATCTTGGCGCAATTGGCTAACACACCAGCCAAATTATCGCTATACGAGCTCCTGAGGCTCTCCAAAGATGTTCGTATCACACTGAGCGAGGCACTCCAGAATGCCGACGCATATCTGGCTCAGTCCAATCTCACTGGGGAGAGCTCGTCTGCAGATTTCCAAGACAGCGCTTGCACAGGCTCAATGTCCAACATCGTTTTACTCTGCAGGATATGCTTATCAAAACCAACCTGCATGATCGCCCTCTGTATTATACTGGGTACGTTTGCGATGTCAAGGTGGACCGGATGCATATTGATCCCGGTTCTTCTATTAGCATCATCCCGAAGAGCCTACTACACCATCTGCGTATCCCAATGCATCGTCTGACGCCGACAAGCACCGCTATCAGCGGTTTCAATTCAGGCAGAAGCTATCCGATCGGAAAGATTCGCTTGTAGTGCCAAATCGGCGACCTTCAGTCAGAAGTGACCTGCTATGTCATAGATACGGACACTTCCTACAACATTCTCCTGGGGCATCCTTGGATACACGATTACATGATCGTGCCCTCCATACTGCACCAGTACTTCAAGTACGTCGACAAGCACGGCTTCGTGAGGACAGAATTTCCCGACATCGATCCCTTCAAAGGGGTCGAATCCTACTACTCAGATTCATGCTTGTACGAAAAGTCAAAAAAGCATCTTATCGAAAGAGATACTCAAGCTCAAACTGAGGCAGCAACTGGATCAGAAGAACCTCTGACGATCCACCTCCAAGCCCGCAAACCTGGCATAACTGTGCCCCTTAGAGCCACTCTGCGTAAGGACGCAATTAGCCTCTCTGTACAGGAGGAACAGATGATAATCCGACTGCCAAAGTCTGGCCAAGCGCCAAGACCACTAACAATCAGGCTGCCTAGAGCTAGCCAACAACAAATAGAGGAGCTCAATCCCTCTGTTAAACCGATGACGATTCGTCTTCCCAGAATGAATCGGCAGCCGAGCGCTAAGCCAGGGGCTGTTAGCCAGCCAACAACTCTCCACCCAGCACCGAGCACCAAGCACGGGGTGGCTAGCACGCCAACAATTCCACGTCCTGCTCCACCCATAGAGCCCCTGATGATTAAGCTGCCCAAGTCATCCTCCCAGTCTTCATTAACACAGGAGGTGGTTGAAGAAGAGCCAAAGATGGCCAAGTATGTGGTTGCTCACACCGATGTTCCATCCGCAGATGATGTAATCCCACTCAAAAAGATACCTTACTTCATCAATAAAGGGCTATCTTTGAATTATCTCAAGCTTAATAAGCTTTATACAATGTATGCTATAGAACACGGTATAGGCACTCACCTGCACACACAGGTAACAAATGTCTACACCGCAAACCAACTTACTCCAGTGGAAGACGCTTACCGTATAATCGAGGGAGAGGATCATCCAATCATCTTCGGCCGGAAGAATGACCCACAACCCTTCAGGGTAGAAGAAGTTGATCTCGAACCCGACATCGAAAGATTGCCCCTTTATCTGTATATTTCCCAATCTAAGTACCTCATGCAAAAACAAGGGTATGATCTGGAAACTACACCAGGCTTAAACTACCGCACTGGACGGCGATTACCCTGACGATTGTCGGTCCCAGCCGGTAAACCATGAGACTATTACAACAAAACCAGATGTGGGCTAGGTTACGTTACACCGGCAACGACCCCTGAAAGCTCAGACGAGGAATGCGACCGGCACTCAACCGGATCAACCACTTCCGATTCGGATATCAGCATCGGGGACATGCTCAGGCAAGTCTCGTCCGTCAATATGGTATTTGCCGACGCCTAAGAAGAAGATGAAGATATTCCTGAACTTCTTGAGTTAGAGCCGTTGGCACAACAACTAGATGCGCAATGGGAGAAGCGGTTCGAACAAAGAGAGTCTTCCACCGAGGATAAGGTTGTACAAGTCGATCTCGGTGATGAGTCCTCTCCAAAGCCCATCTTTGTCAGCAAGAATCTGACAGACGAAGAGCGAGAATCACTACTACAACTCGTCAGAGAATACATTGACATGTTCGCCTGGAGCTACAAAGATATGCCAGGACTGAACCCCGAGGTTGTACTTCACAAGCTCAACATCCGTCCGGACGTAAAACCGGTCAAGCAACAGCAACGACGGTTTCGCCTCGACGTCATGAATGCCATTGAAGCTGAGGTCAATAAACTGATAACCAGTGGTTTCATCCACGAGGAACAGCATCCAGACTGGGTCGCCAACATAGTACCAGTCCTCAAGAAAAATTGAAAGATTTGAATCTGCATCGACTTTCGTAATCTGAATGAGGCATATCCTAAGGATGAGTTCTCCCTCTCATCATATACATCATGATTAACAACACCTGCGGCTTTGAGCGTATGTCATTTATGGATGGTTTCTCGGGGTACAACCAGATCAAGATGTTCCCTGATGACGAAAAGCATACATCATTCCGAACACCAATTGGCACACTGCTACACAGTCATTCCTTTCGGTTTAAAGAACGCTGGCGCCACCTATCAAAGAGCTATGAGCATCATCTTTAGAGACCACCTGCACAAGACAGTGGAATGCTACGTCGACGACATCGCCGTCAAAAGCCGCTCTAAGGAAGATCATCTGTATGATCTGAGAACAGTGTTCGACCTGATGCGAGCGTACAATTTGAAAATAAATCCCACAAAATCCTTCTTGGGCGTATCCAGCAGGAAGTTCTTGGGTTTTATCATTACTTCCCAGGGTATCCACATAGACCCTGAGAAGGCGAAGGTAATCATGGAGATCGGTCCCCCGAGAAATCTTCGTGAACTCCGAGGCCTTCAAGGGAAGCTGGCCTACATCAGGAGGTTTATCTCTAACCTCTCCGGACGATGTCAACCATTCACCCACCTCATGAAGAAGGGCATTTCATTCGAATGGGATGAAGAATGAAGCGCGCCTTCGACAGCATCAAAGAATATCTGACGAACCCTCCAGTCCTGGTAGCCCCGGTTGCTGGAAGACCATTCCTGCTCTATGTACGAGTGATGGAACATTCTCTTGGTGCTCTGTTAGCACAAAACAACGAGGCAGGCCATGAGCAAGCTATATATTTCCTCAGCCGAAGGATGATGGGACCGGAGCATCGATACACCGTCGTATAAAAGGAGTGCCTTGCTCTGGTTTTCGCCATTCAGAAACGCGACACTACGTCATGGGACAAACCATCCATGTCATATCAAGAGTCAACCCCCTCAGGGTCCTCATGACCAAGCCAGGTGCAGTCATCTCTCGCCTCGCTACCTGGACGATTTTATTGTCTCCCTACCACATGATCTTTGTCCCACAGAAGGCTGTTAAAGGTCAGCTCTGGCAGACTTCTTAGCAGCTCATCCAGGATCGGAGTCAACCAGAATAGCGAAGAGATTCCAGATGAGGTTGCCAATTCAAATGTGGCCTCTCATGATGCCGTATGGCGAATGTTCTCGACGGTGCTCTCAGAACGGGGCCCAAGGGCAACATCGTCGTTGGAGTCAGAGTGGTGCTGATTTTTCCCTCTGGGCTGTGATCAATCGGGCTTACTCCCTCATGGGTCCTGCTCAAAAAATGTGTCCAAGTACAATGCTCTGGTCATTGGCCTCCGACTTACAAAGGAGCTGGAGGTAGAGTATCTTGAAGCATACGGCGATTCGCAGCTAATCGTTAATCAGATCTGAGGCTCATACGAAGTGCGTCATGAAGACATCCCCTATCACCAAATCGATTGACATCATCTCATTCTTGGAAGGGTTCTTCATAGAACACGTTCAGGCTCTAGAACATGAAGCCGATGCCCTAGCAGGCCTTGCCGCTTCCTTAGCAGTTCCAAATCGTGCTCACCGCTTGGTTGACATCATAGGCCGTGAGTTGATATATCCCAGGAATACGTTCAATGTGTTGAGAGTTACTCCGCTCTGACAGTCGACGAAGCACCAGACTGGAGACAACCATTTATCGACTTTGTGGTCTATACGACATCCTGGCAGAGAATCCGAAGGAAGCCACTTCTATCAGAAGACGTTTCCTCAGATTCTTCTACGATACAGAGACGAAAATGCTATATCGACGATCATACGATGGATTACTGCTTTGATGTCTGTCAAATACAGAAGCTAAAAGCCGTGCATAAAGCTCATGATGGCATCTGTGGGGCCCATCACCTGGTCCGAAATTACAGGATCGCCTTCGACGAATGGGCTATTACTGGCCCACGATGGTTGCAGATGCAATAGACTATACACAAAATGCAAAGCCTGTCAAGTCCATGCAGATTTCATCCACCAGCCATCCGAGTTTCTACATCCGACGGTGGCATCCTGGCCATCGAAGCATGGGGAATGGACACCATTGGTCCAATCACTCCACCTTCGTCCAAAGGACATCGCTTCATACTCGCAATCACAGATTACTTCTACAAATGGGCGAAGGCTATTCCGCTGGCAGAAGTCAAGACTTCAAACGTGATCAGCTTTCTCAGCTCACATCATTTACCGCTTTGGACTGCCCCAAAGGATCATCCATGATAATGGTCCGCAGTTCGCAAGCCACGCTTTTTATCGGTTTTGCGACAAACACCGAATCCAGAATATTGCATCAACACCATACAACCCCGCGGCTAATGGTCTGGCTAAAGCGTTCACAAAATAATCATCAAGCTTCTCAAGAAGTTCGTATCATCAAACAAATGCGACTGGAATGAAAAGCTCGGCGATGCTTATGGGCGTACCGTACTACAGTACAAACGGCCACTGGGAACACACCATTCTCTCTGGTATATGGGAGTGAGGCAGTTCTCCCTGGAGACTCAAATCCCCTCGCTCCGCGTCGCTCACCTATCGGTTGACAACGGATGATAATCACCATCGTCGACTGCAAGAGTTGGAGGCCCTAGATGAAGCGCCTATTAGCTCAACAACGAATCGAGCTGTACCAGGCCCGTATCTCCGGAACCTTCAACAAAAAGGTTAAAATTAGAACATTCCAAGTGGTGAACTTGTTCTCGCCGTTCGGAGGTCGATGGTTATGACTCACAAAATCGCCGGCAGTTCCAGCCAAAGTGGGAAGGCCCGTTCATCATCGAGCTGTATTCTGCAACCTCTGTTAACCAATTTCTTGGAATTTTTGAATTTTGTATTTTTTAAAAATACTCAATTTTTGAATCTCGAAAAATGTGCAATTTCTAATTTTTGGAAAAACAAATTTGACCGTGATTGCTATCGGTCCTTGTTGGCTTTGGCTTACTATTTTTAAGCAATTTTGTCCTATTGGGATTTTCCTGTCATTTTCTTGAATCAATAAGTTTTAATATTTTCAATATGGAAAACGGTTATTGAATTTTAAAATTTTAAAATATATTATTTAGTAAATAAATGATTTTTTATATATCTAAATAATCGGTGAATAAATTAGTATTATTTATGTCTTTAAAAATATTGGCTAAAGTGTAATTAGCTATTTGTTAAATTAGTATTAACTAGTAATTTTAATTATTAATTTATAACTAATATTTATTTTGTACTAATTAATTGGCAGAAAGTGATAATGTTAGTGGTTAGCATTGGGTTAGCAGTTAGTAGTTTTCTATTATTTTCCTATATTCTATTATATCTACATGTTAGGGTTTCTCTACTCCCCCTATAAATAGCAGCCATCCCCAAAACCCTAGAAATTATACACAAATCCCAAAACCTAGAATTCCGAGCAAACCCCCATTTGTCATGTACCAAACTAAACCGACCGCCACCATCAGATCCACCACCGCCGCCATCCAGGCACAGCCTCCACCCCTCGGCCACAACCGGCCGCACTACCAGAACAACCGTCCACCTCCGGCCATCGCCACCACCACTGCCATCACCATCCCCCGGCTCTCCGGCAACTCCACTCTGTGCCCGACCACCCAGCACATTGCTCCACCACCACCACAGCATTCGCCGACCCCCAGCCGAACCACCACCCGACCACCGCCATCAAACAACCGTCCACAACCGCCATCATCAGATCCACCACCACCGTTGGCCACCACCGCCAACACGTTAGCCACCACCCCGCCACCACCGTTAGCCTCAACCAACATCATAGAGAGAGAGAGAGTGAGGACCTGACCGTGCCGCCCTGGCCGAGCTCGTACCGCCGCGCGAGCGACTGTCTGTCGCCCAAGCCCTGCCTCCGCCGCCGCTCCACCGGTGCAATCCCGCCGGCCCGACCGCCCGCTGTGAGCATCCCCTCCTCCGTGCTCCGTTTCCCTCCGCCGAGAACCCGCCGGAGCTCCTCCGCCGGCGTAGCTCCGCGCCGGAACCGCTCCGCCCACCCACGCCGGCCCGACCCCCATATGTAAGCCCCCTCTTCCTCTGCTCTGATGTTAGGGATTAGAGCAGAGCCCCAAACCATTTTTATTATATATTAGTTATATATATCTAATATAATAGTTATTATATTTTAGTTTAATATTAGTATTTATTTTTATATAATAGTTATTTATTTTAGTTTTATATATGGTTATTATATATTGGTTTATATAATTGTTAATATAATTAGTTTATAAGTTGTTAACATAATATTTTGTATAATAGCTTTATATATAAATATATATTAGTTCGTATAATAAATGTATAATTGTTTGATAATGTATTAGTATAATACATGTATATTTGTTATTTATAATGTATATTAGGTTTAATAATAATATATATTGTTTATATGAAATGTAATTATTATATAAAAGTGTATTAGTTTTATAATAAATGTATATTAGTTTATAATAAATGTATGCTAGTCTATACATAGTATATAGATGGTAGTATTATTATTATTATTATTATTATGATTTGACATTAAAATCCTACTTGACAAGTGGGAGTTTTAACTTAGAATATTATCTATATTTCAATATACATATATATAAATATTTAAAGATTTATACATAAATATCAAAACAGTTTCTAATATTATATCTGTAATTATTATCTTTTATAAAATCATAAATCGTGTCTATGATAGTCATTTTCTATTCTTGATTTGATTATCGTATCAAACCCTAATTTTTGACTTTTATATACCAAACTAGGCTATTTGGACTATTCTAGACTCATTGGGACTGCCCGTGTCATCGTTTGGGACCCTCTGTAGAACATAGCAATGTACCTACCTCGTATCGACACGTTCGTATCGCGTACGTTGACTCCAATCAAATCGAGGTGAGTACATTCTCTGATCTTTTCATACTTACCTGGATTATTTTCTTGTTCTAGATTACTCTACTTGATGCTGACACGTATCTTCACGGATTAGTACTATATGGATCCTTTTTTGAGATGTTATCCCTCTACGGGTGCATCGGGTATTTTATGTTCATGTACTTTATCATGGGCATCAGGTACTCCTTTCTTATTTTAACTTCGATTTGAAAACTCTTTTCTGATTTAATTTATCTTTATTTTCGTTGTTGAATTTGATTTTGATGGATTATTGTTGAATTGAGTTTGTATTTATGATTTGATAGATTTTGTTCATTTTTGAATCTTGATGTTCGTTGGTAAATTTGATTTTGAGTATCCATTGTTGATATAATTTAATTTTTGTCAAGATGAAATTATATGGGCTAGGTCATCTAAGTTTTGGAATCTAGTCTTCTATAGCACATTAGCCAGCATGGTGAGGACATATAGTCTGATTTTGGATATATTTCTCGGGTGTGGGAATTTAAGGTTTTTGCAGCCAAGCTAGCGGCATTGCGAAAATGTTAAATACCACGATTCTAGAGGTATGTGCCTTAGTCGAGGACTCTGTGATTATCGTAGCCTTGCTTACTAGTATGACGAGGATTTAGAGTACCATGATTTTGGATAGACGCATATGATTATCAGATTGTACCTTAAAAACTTTTGAACATATTTTCTCTACTTTTGTTCAGTCTTTCAGAAAAAGAATTATTGGTTGTTTTTGTTTTGCTTCTCCTTATTTAACTTAGGAGTAGGAGTAGGAGTAGGAGTAGCCTTAGCTGTTATTAAACCTTTGTGTAACTTTTGCTATGAAATTCTTCATAATACAATGAATCAATGATTTTTGCTAGACCTTATTTGGATTTGGTATTATAATTCTGGTTTCAAAATGGGTTCCTCTTTTAAACAGATAAGCAGAACAGATTCTATTATTATTTCTTTTCCTGCCAATAATTTTATTTCCATCATTCCTTGTCTTATATAACTGTCCTATTACATCAATTCTCTGCCTCGTATATAATTCTGTCAGCTATACTTTAAAAACCTTGAATCTTCATATCATTTTTACCTGAGAAATGTTGAGGAAGTGACATGAATCATCTACGTCAAAATAACGTAATTGGTTATCATATGATGATTTTGTAGGAATCAAAATATTGGATGTCAAATATGAAAAAAAAATTAAAATGGAGATGTGGTAAAGGTTTAAAATGAAATTGAGGATAAATGTTATCAATTTAGAAACAAACACAGAAAGTTGGTTGAATAATTCATGGATGTATTTTAAAACTAATGAGGATATCAGAGGTCAGCCTAGTTTGAGAACTTAGAAATTTTGGTTATTGATTCGTGGGAACTTCTATTCTGAGGCTATGTAGAAATTTAGTGATGAAAAAGAGAATTTAATAGTATTCAATGATTATGCGAAATTGAACTAGATATTGTAAGAGGGTGACTAGAGACAGAGAGAACACAAGGATTTTGAGTTATATTATTTTAGATGATTGGGAAAAATTATAGAATTCAAAAAGGATAATATTGAAGGTGAACGTTGAAGAAATATGAAGGTTGATTTATAAATAAGAATAAATTTTGTATGACATAGTGGTATTGGAGTTGAGTAAATACGAGACTTGATTTAAACAAGTCCAAGGATTTCATAAACTGGATTTAGAGGTTTCGGATCTAATTTAGAACGAGGTGAAAATTGATTAAATGGATAAGTGTTGATACCTAATTAAGAGGGGTATGCTTGTGAGAAATGTTTTAGAAGTTTGGAATTTTGTCTATGGTGATCATGGTAAAGGTTTAGATGACTGAAGGTTATAAAATTTTGATGATAATCATATAAAGGTTAATTTTCATATTGGGACTTGTGAGATAAAATATGATTTGGCAAATGATAAACTTGATGGTATTAGAGAGAGATGATTAACTTGACTCCTTATGAGATCTTTTCTTGTTCCCTAAAATATTTTCAATATCGTTGAATCCTAGCTCCCTTAATCACGACCAAATTGACTTTGATCATCCTTCTTATCATATTAATATCTTGGGTTATAGTAAATTGAATTAAATTAAATATGACCTGAATCTCCATCCTTGTATGCTTGTGCTCAGACTTCGATGAACCTGTCCTCTATATTGCCCAAATCTTGGTTTCCAAATTGATCAACTTAGATCGTATCGAGACTAAATATTCTTAGCATATACTGTGATTGGATGCTATTGACATTCGTTCTTTAAACTTCTGGTTTCGATTTTCTTTGAGAAGTACCCTTTCTCGTACCAATAGTCTTGACCCTCGACCGTACTCAACTTATTTGAATTCCATTGCGACCTGGATCTCTATCATATGTTGCTCGTGCTCAAAAATCTCGATTTCAAAAATTTTCAAACCTAAATTCAAATATTGATTAGCTTTATTCATCGTGTCAATATTTTAATTTTGATCGTAATCGAACTTCGATACCCATATCACTTGTATAAAACTCCGATTTTTCTAGAAAACGACTAAGTTCTGTTCCAATCCCGATTAAGCTTCATACTATCCTTGGTTATACCGAATTTTATATTTGATTGTGCCTAGGCTACTACCATACTCTCCATCATATCTAAATACTATTTGACCAAGGTTAGACTGACTTTATCTTCGATCGTGTCGAACTAACGATTATGATCATGTTCGAATTTTAAGACTGGTACTCAATCTCTTTTCTTACCATGATTTACTTCCTGATTATCTGAACTCCTTGTGATTTGTCATGCCTAGATGACCTGGCATGACTAGACGACTATGAATCCCATGGTCGTGATTTTAACGACCATGACTATCGTACCGATTTTGCCTCTAAATCGTGCTTGAAAATTTTTGTCCTTGATCACGACTACCGATTGACTATGAACTTGTCATAAATTGAGTGATCCTATCAAAAATAAAATTTTTCTATTGTGCCTAAAATCTTGATCTTCGATCACGACTATATATGAACTTAGTCATGTCCGAATTTGATTTTGATCATGTCTGAACAAATTTTTTGTTAATGCCTAGATTTCAATTCTCTAACTGCTCGTGCTATGAGTTCATTCCTGAATCATACCTAGATTTTATTTTGGATAACTTATCCTTGATCGTGCCAAGGTGACTTAAATCATTTTCAAATTTCTAATCACGACCGAGCCCTGATTCATGACTTAATTAATCTAGTCCATTAGATTTTGATCGTGCCTATAAAACTTTAATTTTGTATCTTGATTGTGCCAAATTTTATCCTTGGTCATACCAGGTCTTGGTTTTGATCGTGCTTGTGCGACTCTAACTCCGACCTTATCAAGCCTAGATTCTGTTGGTCGTACTATACTCAGATTTGACCCTACCTTATCATAACCAAAACAACAATTTATTATATTAGTCGCGACTCGAGTCGTGCCTAGGATACTTAATCTTCGTTCTAAATCGTGCCTAGTTGATTCGACCATACCATGATTCTATCGTGCCAAATCAATAGTCGTGCCTAAACAATTTCGAGTTAATTATCTTGATCGTGCCATGGTCGTTGTCTTTTATCGTGTCTGAGTTATTGCCTAAATACTATCATGTTTTAACTCCCCTGCCAATCCTTAATTTCGAGGACGAAATTTCTTTAAGGAGGGTAGATTTGTAACCTCCGTTAACCAATTTCTTGGAATTTTTGAATTTTATATTTTTTTTAAAACTCTCAATTTTTTGAATCTCGAAAAACGTGCAATTTCTAATTTTGGGAAAACAAATTTGACCGTGATTGCTATCGGTCCTTGTTGGCTTTGGCTTACTATTTTTAAGCGATTTTGTCCTATTGGAATTTCCCTGTCATTTTTTTGAATCAATAAGTTTTAATTATTTTCTATATGGAAAACGGTTATTGAATTTTAAAATTTTAAAATATATTATTTAGTAAATAAATGATTGTTATAATATGTAAATAATCAGTGAATAAATTAGTATTATTTATGTCTTTAAAAATATTGGCTAAAGTGTAATTAACCATTTGTTAAATTAGTATTAACTAGTAATTTTAATTATTAATTTATAACTAATATTTATTTTGTACTAATTAATTGGCAGATAGTGATAATGTTAGTGGTTAGCATTGGGTTAGCAGTTAGTAGTTTTCCATTATTTTCCTATATTCTATTACATGTACATTGTTAGGGTTTTCTCTACTCCCCTATAAATAACACCCATTCCCAAAAACCCGAGAAATGATACACAAATCTCCAAACCTAGAATTCCTAGCAGCCCCCCCATTTGTCTTGTCCCAAACTAAACCGACCACCACCATCAGATCCACCACCGCCGCCATACCGGCACAGCCCCCCCCCTCGGCCACAACCGGCCGCACCACCAGAACAACCGTCCACCTCCGGCCATCGCCACCACCACTGCCATCACCATCCCCAGCTCTTCGGCAACTCCACTCTGTGCCCGACCACCCAGCACATTGCTCCACCACCACCACAGCATTCGCCGACCCCCAGCCGAACCACCACCCGACCACCGCCATCAAACAACCGTCCACCACCACCATCATCAGATCCACCACCACCATTGGCCACCACCGCCACCACCGTTAGCCACCACCGCCACCACCGTTAGCCTCAACCAACATCATGGAGAGAGAGAGAGAGAGAGTGGAGAGAGAGGACCTGACCGCATCGCCCTGGCCGAGCTCGCACCGTCGTGCGAGCCGACCGTCCGCGCCCAAGCCCTGCCTCCGCCGGCGTAGCTCCGCGCCGGAACCGCTCCGCCACCCACGCTGGCCCACCCCCATATGTAAGCCCCCCTTCCACTGCTCTGATGTTAGGGATTAGAGCAGAGCCCCAAACCGTTTTATTATATATATTAGTTTATATATTATCTAATAATAGTTATTATATTTTAGTTTATATATAGTTATTATTTTAGTTTATATAATAGTTATTATATTTTAGTTTATATTGGTTATTATATATTGGTTTATATAATTGTTAATATATTAGTTTATAAATTGATAACATAATATTTTGTATAATAGCTTTATATATATATATATTAGTTTCATATAATAAATGTATAATTGTTTGATAATGTATATTAGTATAATACATGTATATTTGTTATATATAATGTATATTAGGTTATAATATGTATATTGTTTATATGAAATGTATAATTGTTATATAAATGTGTATTAGTTTTATAATAAATGTATATTAGTTTATAATAAATGTATGTTAGTCTATACATAGTATATAATGATGGTAGTATTATTATTTATATATTATTATTATGATTTGACATTAAAATTCTACTTGACAAGTGGGAGTTTTAACTTAGAATATTATCTATATTTCTACATATATCTAAATATTTTGATTTATAAAATAAATATCAAAATAGTTTCTATATATATCGTAATTAGTTATACTTTTATAAAATCATAAATCGTGTCTATGATAGTCATTTTCTATTCTTGATTTGATTATCGTACCAAACCCTAATTTTAGACTTTTATATACTAAACTAGACTATTTGGACTATTCTAAACTCATTGGGACTGCCTGTGTCGTCGTTGGGACCCTCTGTGGAACATAGCAGTGTACCTACCTCGTGTCGACACGTTCATGTTGCGTACGTCGACTCCAATCAAATCGAGGCGAGTACATTCTCTGATCTTTTCATACTTACCTGGATTATTTTCTTGCTCTAGATTACTCTACTTGATGCTGACACGTATCTTCACGGATTAGTACTATATGGATCCTTTCCTGAGATGTTATCCCTCTACGGGTGCATCGGGTATTTTATGTTCATGTACTTTATCATGTGCATCAGGTACTCCTTGTACTCGTACTAGTTTATGTTTTTACATGTTCTCATGTGCTTTCATGTGCTTCATGTGCTTTCATGTGCTTATCATGTGCCTCATGTACTACTTATTACATGAGTTCACGTATCTTAACTGTATTCATGTGCCTATAACGTAACTTGAATGGATCCTTGTGTATTGATTGGGGCGGGATGAGTAGAATTGGTTATGTGAACACTATCCCCAGTAGCTGTATTCATGTGCCTCCTTAGTTGTATTCATGTGCCCCTAAGCCATTCACATAACCATATTGTACTCTAAATCACTTAGCCACTTACAGTCTCTACTATCATGTATTTACCGTCAGTTACAAAATATCTTCTGTTTACTCGTACTTCCTTTTCAGCACTTCCTGTATTTTACTCTATTGCATGATTTATACTCCTAACCTGTTATGAACTGTTTGAGAGATATGTGCTCGTTTCCGTCCTGACTGGACCTGTTGAAAATTTTACAGATAGCTTGGAGGTTGCCTGCTAGCCTAGAGGAGACACAGTAGAGGTTGCATAGATAGCTAGGGTTTGCTTATAGTTTATTTTCAGTTGTCTTGAGTTGTATTTATAGATTTACTGTATTTGAGCTTTGAGATGTATTTTTGGGTTGTGTATCTTAGACACTTAGACTTTGATCTGCTGTATCTCTTTTGAATTTTGTGTTTTATCTATCTTCTATTATACTCTACCTTAGATGTGATTGAGATTACATTCTGCTATGACACCCCCATTCGGAAAGTATAAACTGCTTAGCCTTATACAGTTAGATGCATGAGACCTAGGACAGCGTTCTACCGCCGATACTGTGGCGTAGGCTAGACGTACCCACGTCTCGTGCCCTACCTCTTGGGTGCGGGTCGTGACATATTCTCCAATGGAGCTTACCGCCTCGCAAAACAAAATAGAGACTTGCTTATATTGCCCATCATTGGCAAGTTCCTAAAGAATATTACGTCTGAAACGACATCTACCAGGGTGTTGAGTTATGTGCCCTGTGGTACCGCTGAATTCACTCCCCGACTATAAATCTTCCAGAATGACGAGTCATGTACCCTCTCGTACCTCTGAGCTTACATTCTGATCCCAAATCTCCAGATTGTCGAGTTACGTACCCCGTGGTACTGCTGAACTCACATCCCGACTACAAATTTCCAAAATGATGATTTATGTACCCTCTAGTACCGCTGAACTCACATTCTGACTCCAAATCTTCTAGATTGTCGAGCTATGTACCCGCAGGTACTGCCGAACTTACACTCTGGTCACTACAGATGAATTTATATCGAGTCTTTTAGGTGGTAAGTCATGTATGATTATACCTCTGAACTATCCTCCTAAAAGAGCTCCCTCCTTATGATCCAATACCCGCACTTTCAGTGCATAAATAGGGTAACAGATCCACAAATTTCTTGAAACAACCACGTCGATGTTACCTCTGAGTTGTTTCCCTTCCATCAAAAACAAACCGTCCCTCACGTAGAACTCCCACGTCCTCATTACCTCTGACTTGTTCTATGTACCCTTCATGGAGCCCACTCCTGCCATGTCCTCATTACCTCTGAGTGGAAAGGCTCCATCGAAAAAACCCTCATATTTACCACGTCCTTATTACCTCTGAGTAAGTTTGTTGGTTCTCTCGACTTATTATCCGTACCAAAAAAAACCCCAGGGTACGCCAAGGATAATAGGCCCACAAATGCCCTCAGTTAACCACAAATGTCCTCAGGTGACCACAAATGTCCTCTGTTGACCACAAATTTCTCATCATGCCTCGGGAGCCCAGCTGCTCCATGGCATTCTTTCTCCCGATACCGGGACCTTTCATGGCCACCTCGCTAAGGAATTTTCTAAGTATCCCTATCAAACTTGTTGTCCGTACCTGAAACCAAGGTATGCCAGGGGTAGCAAGTCCACAAACAGTCCCCCAGTGGGGCGAATACCACAACACCACAAACGCAATGAGCAATACAAACGAAGGGTAAAATGAAACATACTCTTTATTTAAAAGTCAAAAGTACTACATGTTATGGGGATCACGTCCCCCTCAAGAAAAGAAAGCAACAAAAACAAAAGAAGGAAAAAAGCCGACTATGGTTCGGCGATACACAATTCCATGAGACGGTCCCTTAGCAAGACAGTCGACCGCTCGAACCCCGGCTTGGCCCGACGCTCGACCTCCTGAGCCAGCCGCTCTGCGTCTTCTAGGTACGCATGAGCCCGCCAGCCATCCTCGAGCTTCTTCAAAGCATGCTCCAGGCTAGCAGAAGCTCGGGAGACCCTTTCGGCCTCCTGAACGATCAGATCTTTATCCGCACGGGAAGCTTCAAGTTCAGACTCCAAGAAGGCCAGCTTCCTCTGGAATTCGAGGATCTGCTCTCTTATATCAATTATTCTGCGAGAGGCGGCCACTTTCCGAGCCAGGCAATCCTCGCTCCTACGGCTCAGCTGATCATATTGAAGAGATAAGTCACCGAGGTCCTTCATTATAACCGTCTTGGACTCATCTCATATAGCCCTCACCTTTTCTAGGACGGTGGTAAGGAAGCTCTGCTCCTGATCTTTTGCCGTAGACAGATCAGCTTGCCGCAGCACTTGAAATTGGGCCACAAGCTGATCAGCCTCTAATAATTTGGGCTCCAGAAGCGCAGCTATCCCTGCCCTACCAGGGAGGGTTTTAAGGATGTCAATCTGGCCTCGGACGCATTGTCGAGCCAAGGCAAAGGGGGTCCCCCGCTCCACAGCAGCTTCGACCCCTCTCTTCAAGTGGCGGTAGAAACTGTCAACTACATCCTATGACGCCTCGTCCAGAACTTCCGTAGAGGTCGGCTTCAGAGGAAGTGTAGCTGACAGTGTCGAAGGAGATACGCCATAACTTGCCACCCCTGCCACCAGGGAAACAAATTCCGAGCGAAAAGACGCATGGATAGCAGCTAACTCCTCCTCCGCGGCCCGAAGAACCTGGATACTCGGCAAGGCAGAGAGGTCGACCCCCGAAGCTACATGAGCAGAGGAGGACGTATGGACCATTGCTCCCTACCTCGGCTGTGCTGCCATCTGATCTCTCGAGCTCGATCCAGCGGGAGGCCCCTCAATATAAGTCGGAAGAGGAGGGGGCACACTCCTTTCCACCAGATACCCGCTGGTAGAGCCTTCTCCGACAATATCCGTCATTGGCAGGGAAGAGGCAGGACCTGTATATCCAGAGCAACCATCAATCAACATAACCCGAAGGATGTGATGATAGAGCAAATGGGCCTCCTCACTAGTCTAAATTTGGCATGTCTTACCAGGGGAGGGTTGTGAAGGCTGATGCTCGCTCACAGCCGCCATAATTCCCTCACCTGGAACCTCCAAGTCGAATTCAGCTGGCTCTTCTGCCCCAGCCGCCCCGGAAGGAGATACGACTGGATCAGTGTCACACTGCTGAAATTCAACGGTCTCGGGGACGGGTTCAGTGGAGCCCACGTCGCCCTGCGTCGAGGCCTCAGCAATGTAGGATCCCTCAGCCGCCGCCGAGAGGGCCCCGGCAGAAATAATCTCGACACACATGTCACTAATTAAAGTATTCATGGCCGGATTGACTTCAGAAACAGCAACCGGATCTCGAGAGTCCGACTCTTCTGACGCCTACAAGAGGAAAGGAAAATGATTAAAATTAAAGTTCAGGAGAAAGGAAGAACTGAATGAAGATGGTAGTAACTCGATTTACCTCCGAAGCGGGGTCGACTTCCTCGCCTCTCTCCTTTATAGTTAGCTTGCGACGTCTGACCGCAGCCCGTTTCCAGGAGTAAGGAATTCTACCAACAAGGGTAATTTTCCTGCTATGTTTTCGTATAGGACCAGGTGCAACAGACGGCTGATCCGCCACCATCTTATTTGGCACGACAGGTGGCTGATCCGCCACCATCTTATCTGACATAACAGGCGGCTGATCTGCCCCAACATCTTCCACCGGAAGAGAAGAGTTATTTGCATCGTGCTCGTCATTCTCTTCGTCTGTATTTGTGGACTCCGAGTCAGACACAGGAACCGTATTTGCCCTCCTTTTTCTCGTCTTAGACCCCTTGGGCTTCTCCGCCAAGCCGGTACCCACAATAAAACTAGTACTCGGATCAAAATTAATGGGAGACTTACTCGCCGTAACATGGTATAAGGCCGCCATATACAAAATCTCTCCTGGTGCCTCACCATCATGGACCGAAAAGGTGGTTCGGGTATGAACCGTGTCATAATAGTGCCATGCCCTGATACTATCCAGGACGCTACCTTCAAAGCCCAAGCAAGAGCTGGGACTATCAAAGAACAACTGGCTATACCCGAACTGGCGAGAGAACCTGCTGGGCAAGTAGGGCTCCAGGTAGACGACGTTGCGGTTACGGTACACTAGGTGTGCTGGACGGATATTACGCAGCCAAAGGAGCAGTTTCTCAGGTAAAAGGAGAGGAGGTTCGGTACCATCAACATGCACGCTCATCACTTCTTCAACAGTAAAACGAGGAATAGACACAAAAAATTCGTATCCGTCCACTCTCGCCAGTACCCTCCGACAGGCTGGCATAGTGCCGTACTCCCAGGGCTGATGGTGGAATCGAAAAATGAAAGCGTCATCAGCCGTAACGTCATCTTCTGCTCCAGGTCTCATCAAAGACCGGCAGCGCATTAACAGCCACCCCATCAGATCATGGTATGGCAGCTCTATGCGCTCAAAATCCATCGCCGTATCACGAGCGATGACCTTGGAAGAAAAGGCACGAAGGCCATGGTGTATGCTGCACACCATGGCCAGAAGAAGATCCAGCTTGGCCCCAAAGACCAGCTTTACGGCAGGAAGGATAAAGTGGCGACTGATCCTCTCAATGGAACCTGCCCCTTCGAAGGCTACGCAGTTCCGTAGCCACACCATCAGGAATCCCGCCAAGAGCCCCTTCTCCGACAGTCGCTGAGTACCATGATAACAATAACTAAAGGAGTCAGTTTTACGCCCGAATGTGTCGCCCTTGGACCTCGATCTCTTGGCAGTCGACACCAAGTTTTGTACCTCCTCCTGGGTTTGAGGATCTCGGGAAGAAACCCGGCCTGAGGCGCCTAGTGTAAAAAGTTAAGGGACCCAGGTCGTGGTGTGGGGAATGCTCCTTTCCTAGCTACCATCCTTCTTGATAGCCATCTGGTGACAAGTACTGTGGTGACATAACAATTCCTGATACACGACAACAAAGCCCGGGAACTGCCGATCCAAATCCTCGAGCTCTTCACTCGTAGGGTTGTACACTTCAAAGACTTCTTTCCTCCAGAACAGCTTGGAAATAACGTACATCACATGGAGAGCAAGTCCCAGCTCCCCTTCGGGCGTGAAGAAGGTTTCCGTCCTCTGATTGTACATCTCCAGGAGAGCCATGAACAACGACTTATTTATGGGTAGACCATGACAGGTGCCCCGAATGGCGTGGTAGAGGCCGATCTTACGCAGAAAAGCCTCATACTTCCGCAGAATCCACGTGGTCAAGTTGGCCTACACAGGGACAGGGTTTATCCAGTTCAGCAACACCAACCGGCCGACGGGATTGGACCCTTTGTGAGCAAGCTGGTTCAAGAAGGTATCAGCCTGAGAGAATATGAAACTGGGACCCGTTACGTTTATAAAGGTACCCGGAGCCAGTCCCATCACATACCGACTGACCGGTTCCCTTTCCGCATACGCTGACCCCAAATTCCTATTGTAATGGATGTTTTCCATAAATATCCCCGACTTGCTTGGAGTCAAGGAGTCTACCATCATTCTGTCTAGCGGTAATATGTTGAACCATGACAGAGGAAAATGACGCTTTATCGGAGGGATATGGATCTCCACCCCGTCAAGAGTAAAGTCCCAGCTCTCGGATATATCCAGCACCCGGGTGTTCTTTACAGATAAAGCATCCCCAAAGAGGAATGCAGGCTTCAGGTATTCCCCATCCATTTGCCCCGAGTTCATCATGGCACAGAAAAAGTGAAATGACTGTTTCTTGATAGAATTCAGCCTCTCCAAAGGCTCTTTTGGAAGCTGGTTCGTCATATACTCGACTATGTGGTCATACCGATAGCCCATAGCCGATTGGACGCGACCCACCAGAGGTTCTCCAGCAGCATTCACTGGCAGATTCACTGAAGAAGGACAAAATAAACAAGTTAAAGGATGGCTAAAACAAAACCACCAAGTGTTTTGGCTTAGGCGGCCCAGTCCATATAAGTTTATGCGGCTCTGTTTAGAGACGAGCTTATGCGGTTATGTTTTAAAAGAGCTCATGCGGCTCTGTTTGAACATGAGCTTATGCGACACTAATTAGCGTAAGCTTATGCGGCTTTGTTTAGCGAGGGCTTATGCGGCTCTACTTAGCGGAGCGTTATGTGGCTCAAATTAGAGGAGCTTATGCGGCTCAGTTTAGCACAGCCTCATGTGGCTCAGTCCAGACGAACTTATGCGGTCCTATTTGAGGGGGCTTGATGCGGTTCGATTCAGAGGAACTTATGCGGCTCTGTTCGACGGGTCGTTATGCGGGTCAGTTTGTGAAGCGTCTATGCGGCCACTAGACAATTCCCATGCGGCTCGAACATGAGGTATACCCCCATGCGACTCGGACATAGGACGTACATGCGGCCCATGCAATTTGAACAGTTCGATGAAAACGAGGAACATATTAAAGTCTTGTGCATAAAGCATGCAACAGAGCCGTCTTTGCTAGGGTTTCGAAGTATACGATCCGTCCAAACCCAAACCAGTAATGGTGGGGTAAACGTCGGGGTGAACTTCAGGTGCCATTGCTGACGAAGAAGCCACTCCCTTACCCTTCGCCGCGGCTGTAGAAGACTTGGGGGCCATTGTTGATCAATGGGCGGAGAAAGAAAGACGAAGGCAGCAACTTAGGACAAGAAGAGTTGAAGACGAGAGAAAGTAAAGAAGTCTCTCCGTTGCACAAACCCTCTTATTTATAGGCAGACAAAAGGAGGGCTTATGAACCGACGGACGCCTCGATCCTCGTGATGCATAATGAACAGAATCGACTCTTCGGGCATCGAAGAAAATCCGGATATTAAAAACTGACCCTTGGGATCCTGTCCCAAAGGGCGGCTTTAAATCCAAAACAAATCAAGAGCAATTAATAAGATGCACACGTGGCAGGAGATGCACACGTGGCAGAGAGTCTATGCGGCTAGAAAGTCCATGCGGCTAGAAAGTCCATACGGTCAGAATATCCTCTGCGGCCAGAAGAGCTTATATATAGTCATGCTTCTTATTCAAAGTATTTCAATTTTGCAAATTGAAAACTTTGAAGGGGGTCTTGTAGAAGCCTGGAAAAAGACAAGGAAAACCCATGCGGCTCAAAACAGAAGGAGCCTCATGCGGCTCATAAGTCCTTCAGGATCCCATACGGTTCACAAACAGAAGGAGCCTCATGTGGCTTCAATAGTCCTTTATGTGGCTCGGATGGCTCCACGCCACGTGGCCTCACGCTGTCCGATCCGACAGCTGGCCATAAAGCAGCAGCTTGAATTAATTACTCTGACGACAGCCCTGACAATGCCAGCTCTGACAAATGACAGCTCTGACATAAAAGTCGAAATAATGACTCTGACAAGATGGCGTGCTCCTAGGAAAAAGAAAAAAAATCTTTTATAGCTGACATGATCCGTCAAGTCCAAAGCTCCCTATGCGGCTGCCACTCCTATGGGCTGACACCCCTATGCGGTTGCTCTTTTCATGCGGTTGCTCTACACATGCGGCTGCCACCTTCATGCAGCTGTTTCCTTTATGCGGCTGCTACCTTCATGCGGCTGCTTCCTTCATGTAGCTGCCACCTTCATGCGGCTGCTTTCTTCATACGGCTGCTACCTTCATGCGGCTAGGAGTGTGGGGGCTACCCATATGTGGTTCATTTAGAGATCGCATTCATGCGGCTCAGTCAGGACGTCCCACTCACGACAGTTGAGACACGTGGCTGTCCTCATGATAGTTGAGACACGTGGCGATCCTCATGACAGTTGAGATACGTGGCTGTCTTATTCCCTCGAAATTATGGCTGCTCGTAAATTATAACAACCAGATTTAGTACAATCACCATAATTACTCGGTTCAAATCAGATTTGTTGTAATTAAGCAAATTGAACACGTGGCGGGAGATCCGAGCTTGTCATGACAAATTATGAAGATTCATTGCAATCAGCATTAATTGCCCATACGAATTTAGCACAATCAAGAATTAACTGCCTAGATGTAATGCAATCAAGATTAATGGTCTAGATGATTGGCTGCCGACTATTCAAGGAGGAATCATTGCAAACCCTAATGATCACACCCCTACTTCTATAAATAGCAAGGTGTTATTTCCTTGCAAACCCTGAAGAATTCGGGAGAAAAAGAGAAGGAGAATTCCAGAAAGAAAGATACTCTCTCCACCCGGCCGGACACACAGAGAGACAAAGGCACGCGCACAGAAGTGTCTTTCCACACATCCCGAGAGCATTTCTTCATCAGAGTCAAGGCTACGTCCGATCGTCCAAGGAGTAAGGCAGAGCTGCCGTCGCTTTCTCGAGCCACTATCGTCACCCCCCAGAATAAAAAATAAACAATCGTACTTAGATTGCTGTACCTAGGTTTTCTTTTCTAGGCTTTCTTTGTACGAGCGAGTTTGTATTGTGAGTCTAAGTTCAGTCCTCCTATAAAATTGTTCTGTACTTTTACAATCAATGGCAAATACCACCATTCGGTGCATCAGCGGCACCCCTCTGTTTACGCTCCATCCTTGGCAGCGTACAACTCTTCCCTTGCCATGCCCAATGGTAGGGTCCTCCTCATCAATGACTATCATGCTGCTGCGTATTACTCCTCCTTTGGTACTATGCCCCATGGTGGGGTCCCCCTATCAATGATTTTCTTGCACCAGGTTATTCTTATGGCATTTACGCTCAACAATCCAGTGGGTCCCGCCCCATCAATGA
The DNA here is from genome assembly GCA_029216955.1 of Iris pallida. Lineage (NCBI taxonomy): Eukaryota > Viridiplantae > Streptophyta > Magnoliopsida > Asparagales > Iridaceae > Iris > Iris pallida. The sequence continues at coordinate 41,241 of JANAVB010044997.1, read as the reverse complement.
TTTTTACGCTTCCTATTCCTCCACCGAATTTCTCGAGCATGGAGAGTTGTCCGCGTTCTCCCAGTCAGGTGGGCCAGTTCCTTCATTGGAACTTACGCGCCCGGTTCCCTCTAGCGGACCCACCCCCCTACCCGACTTCCAACCTCAGCACTCCCTCTACGCCAATCTTCACCCAACCCTTTCTACTGTGCTCTATGCCCCACCCCCTACACCGATCCCAACCCCGCCCCATCCTCTGCGCCTTACGCTACCTCCTCTCTCTTCCCTCCCATTCAACCCTTCCAGGACCTCACCCTCTCCATCCCTCAAACCTGCCCCACCGCTGGAGTCCCATTCCCTGGCTCTCCCTCTGAGGCCTACGACCTCCCTCAGGTGATTCCCATTTCTCCAGTCGAAACTCCCGACCTCCCTCTTGGTCCTTCCATTATTTCTCCTACCGCCTCATTGGTGTTAGCGAGAGGCCTCCCGAATCGCTCGTCCGAACCAGGGGACCCCGCTGGGGCAGCCTCGGTTGCTCATCCACCCCCTCCGACTATTACAGTTGGTCCGTCTGTGGAGCCTTCTTCGGTGACCCTACCAGAGTGCATCCCTCAGGCAGCCTCAGCAGTCAACAACCTCCGTCCCGAGCATATCCCCTCTTCGATTGTGCTCCCACCTTCAAGTATCTCACCCCCGATCCCCTTCCATGCCGACCCTACCCCGTCGACCTTCGCAGCCAAGCTTCGTCTGGACCTGGCGTCAGCCAAGGTGACTCTTGTCCCAGACATCAATCTTCCGGATATAGAGTACTCACAGGAGTCCAACGTTCCCTTGGTCCCATTCATCGACAAGGAGTTGTCCTCACTATCGAAGTCATTCCCCCACACATTTATCCTCAAATTTTCATCTAGGTGTCCCAAGCTCCCTAGGGTGTAGTAACGATAGCCAGGTGGAAACTCATCGCGGAGTACCGTGTTGCCCCCCTTGATCCCAAACACATTCTTCTTCACCTCTTATCTGACTTAGACCATAAGAAAGTATGGTCCAAAGGCACATGCAGGATTGACACCCATCAGATAAAGATCATCAAGTGGTCAGCTAGCTTTAGCACTAAAGAAGACTCAGCGACAGTCGCAACCTGGATTACTCTGCCTAATCTGCCACTCATTTGCTTCATTCCAGCAGCTTTCAAGCGTATCGCTAAGTCCTTCGGCACGTATATGGCCTCAGCCCTCGAGACCAGCAACCTCACCAAAGTCCACTACGCCAAAATCTGTGTAGAACTCGACCTCACCACCGAACCACCCAATTTTATCAACATCGAACTGGGCAACAAAACCCCACCCAACAAATCCTCTACGACAACCACATCATGTTCTGCAACCACTGCCACTTGAAAGGTCATCTCATGAGGTACTGCAATCGATTTCATCCAGAACTTAAGAAGAAACAACCCAAAAAAGACAACGAGCCTACCGAGAAGAGGACATCCAGGCCACTTCTCCTACAATGCCCGAATTCGCACACTCGATTCGGATCTGGAGACTCCTTGACATCCAGGAGCGAATCTTCCAGCACATTATTGACCCTCTACTGCATCCAACCACTCTCCCTATCCAACCGATTCGATGCTCTTGATTCGAAGGTCGCGGTAGACCCAGAGGAGCCAACCTCTCCCCCTACTGACCGTGCGTTCACAGAGTTTCTCCCCAATCCGGTAGGCGTAGAACTGCCCACCGACTCCACCGAAGTCAATCGACAGCTTACTATCGAAGACCCTGGGGTAGAGGCACTAGCTATCCTAGGGCCAGACCTTGTTCAGAGAGGGCTCCAGGTCCTTGTTGTAAGTTTTTTCCTTTAGCAAATTAATCTCCTGACAGGAAGCACCAGTGACTCCATATTCATCCCTCCAGAGAATCCTATCCTGGACTCGGCCGGGAAATCGGTCAATTAGCAACAGATCCCGCAGGAGCAATCATGTAACGATCAACAACCCTCAGCGGAAGCAGGACCTCCTAACTCGAGTGAGGCTAATGCTATCCACGGACCCACTGTAACCACTACCATCTAAACCAGATCCTCCGCCAAGCGGAACAAAAAAAAACCCCCTACAGCATCTTTAATGCTTAACATCCTATCCTGGAATGTCCGCAGTCTGGCGAACAAACCGACGTTAAGGAGAATTATCAATCTGCAAAAAATCTACAAGATCGACATCCTCATCATTCTTGAACCCAAAATCCCCTCCAAAAGACTAAAATCCATCCAAGTACAACTGGGCCTTCCTACGGCCATAGCTGGCAGACATGATATTTGGATCCTCTGTACGAAGGACGTCAAATTAGAAGTCATCCATGACTCCAGGCAAGCCCTCTCCTGTTGGTTCGATCACCCAAGACTTCCCAATCGCGCCATCCTTTCAGCGGTCCATGGCAGCTGCGATGTTGGGGAAAGAAAACAACTCTAGGACGACCTCCTTGACATCCATCACCTCCATACCAACTCCCCTTGGCTCTGCATAGGGGACTTCAACGCGATCACCTGCAGTGCGAAGAAATCTGGAGGCCGCCCCGCTCCCGTTCCGGCCATGCTTGACTTTAATAACTTCATCTTCAATGCCAACTTAACCACTCTCCAGTTCTCTGGAAATGCATTCACCTGGTGCAACATGCAGGATGGCGACCATCGTCAATACTCCAGGATAGACAGAGCCCTCACGAACATCTTCTGGCACGAAATGGGGATCTCCACCAATCTGTCCTACCTCAATTCTACAGAATCAGACCACACTCCCCTGTTAATTGAGATAAAAAACAAGACTAACTCACCTAAAAAGAACTTCTAATTCCTCGACTTCTGAACCGGACATCCCCAGTTTATGGGAATCGTTACGGAAGCATGGATCCACGAGGATTCCCCTAACCCCCTAATTCGGGTGAGCAACAAGATTAAGACCACCAGGAAAGCATTGTCCGTCTGGAGCAAGATCGCCTACAGAGATATCTTTCAAGCCGTTCGCGTCGCCGAGGACGATGTCACCCGTACCGAAGCCCTGGTCGTCACGGATCGCTCCTCAAAGGCTAGGAGAGCCCTTAGCCTCACCAGGGCTATGCTTAAATTTAGGATCAAAGTGGAGACCAATTTCTGGAAACAGAAAGCGAGGTTGAAATGGGACAACGAGGGGGACAAAAACTCGAAGTACTTTCATGCCTGCGTATTCGGGCGCAGACAGAAGCAATCTATTTACAGGATAGCAGACGACAATAGGAACATTATCACCGACCAAAAGAGCATCCATGAGACAGCCACGGATTTCTACTCCAAACTTTTCTCCAAAGAGATAGTCCACAAAGACAGATCATTGCTTGACCAAATCCCCCTCCTCATTAACGACACCGACAACGCCCAGTTGAATCACCCACCCTCAGTTCAAAAAGTCAGAGAAGCAGTGTGGGCTCTGAACGAGCACATTGAGCCAGGACCGAACGGGTTTTCAGGGGTATTCTTCCGTATATGCTGGGATATCATCAAGGAAGACATCACAGAAACGGCGATCGCTTTCTTCGAAGGCGCCACATACCCTAAAGCTATTTCTAGTGCCAACCTGATTCTAATCCCTAAAAAAGACAACCTGGAGTCCTTCCGTGACTTTCGTCCTATCAGCCTTTGTAACTTCACCAACAAGATCCTATCCAAGGTCATCGCGATCAGAATGGCTGGTATTCTTCCCAAAATCATTTCGGAGGAGCAAAGCGAGTTTGTTCGCGGGAGGAACATCCAGGACAATATTATGCTAGCCTAAGAGTTAATCACCTGCATGAAATTTCCGATGAGGGGAGGCAACATTGCTGTCAAAATCGACATGGAGAAAGCTTATGACAGATTGGACTGGCAATTCATGATCTAGGTTTTCAGAGCCTTTGGATTTTCGAAAAGTTGGACAAATATCGTCTGGAGATCCATCAGCAACTCGTAGTTCTCCACGGTCATTAATGGTCGCGCTGAGGGATTTTTAAATTCCAACGCGGGGTGAGACAAGGCGACCCACTATCCTCCACAGTCTTCATCATAGCTGCTGACGCTCTGAGTAGGAACCTCAACAATATGGTCAACACCCCTAACTTCCAACACTATCACACTTCCAGTGGCTGCCCTATCTTAACCCATCTGGTATTCGCTGACGACCTACTCATCTTCTCTTCCGGGGATGAAGGCGCTGTGGCTGTGGTTCACAATACTCTGATAAGATACTCTAGATGCTCCGGTCAGAAAATCAATCATTCCAAGAGCGTTATCTACGTACACCACAACACCAGTAGAGAACACGCCAACAAACTCTCTAACTAACATCCTTTTCAGTTACAAAGCCACCGTTCAACTATCTCGGGTGCCCGTTAGTGTACGAAAAATCCAATATCGGCATCTTCGAGGACTTAATCACTAGAATCAGGAAGAAACTAGAAGGGTGGCACAATGCCACCCTTTCCCCAGATGGCAAGATGATCCTCATCAATCACGTGTTATCCTCTATCCCCATCCACATACTGGCGGCGTGCTCGTCGTCCACTAAGGTTCTTTCTTTGATCGAACAGATCTTTTGCAATTTTTTCTTGGGGCATAGCAACGGCCAGGATAAGTATCACTGGGCTAGCTGGGATTCGATGGCTCAACCGACCGGCGAAGGGGGTTTAGAATTTTCCAAACTCACTCACATTGTTAAAGCATTCTCGATGAAACTGTGGTGGAAACTCCGCACGAGCAACAACTTACGGAGCAGGTTTTTGAAAGCCAGATACTTCAAACACATCCACCCCTTAATGGCCATATCCAACTGCAGATCCTCAGCGGCTTGGCGTCGCATCCTCATCGGCCGCAACCTTACTCGAACCCATTCCTTGAGAGATGAGTTGGAGATAGCGTGATCCCGAATCTTACGGAGACCCCGAAAGATTGTAGGATCAGAGACTTGTGGAACCCCTAGACCGACGACTGGAACTAGGACATAGTTCGTGAGTGGTCCGGCAATGATGCGGCTGATGGTATCCGCGAAAGAGGGTTACGCATATGTGGTGAGGCGATTGCGTTGAGATGGTCCCTCGAGGTGTCTAGGGCATTTTCGGTGAGGTCGTCCAGGATCGCTATCCAAGGCACCGGCCGGCCGTACTTCTCCATAACTCACTATTGGCATTCCTACATCCCTAAGAAGTGGTCCTTCCTCGTGTGGAGAGTCATTAGAAAGAAACTGCCAATAGACGAAATCCTCAATATCGTCGAAATTAGCTTAGCTTCAGATTATTTCTGCTGCTCCGAGCGTCAGAGGGAGACTATCGATCATATCTTTCGCCAGGGGATGCTGCTAAATAGGACCTGGACAACCCTTAACCAGATTTTTAGCATTAAGCAGGGAGGTGGACGCTTCCACGATCTACTGGCTACCTGGGATTCTGCCTCCCATGGCCACCAGATCGTCGCAGCGGCCGCTACTTGGGTCATTTGGAAGAATCGCAACAAGACGAGATTCGAAGGTCACCTATACTCGGCCGACCAGCTCTTGCAGGAAGTTGCTCGCCAATGCCGGAAGCGGAGTACTCTGTGCTCCCACAGTTCGAGGGCATTCTGGTCGTTGTTCCCCTCTTAGCCCCGACGATTGCTTTTCTCTCACCCCTCCTTTTTGTGGTATACCTGTATAGGCTTCGGCATTTTGCACCTTGTATACGGTTTTGTTCTGCGATTTTCGGTCCGACTTTAATAATATGTGGGGTTTCTTTAAATATATATATATATAAAAAAAAATAAAAAAAAATATATAGTTTATATATGTGTGTAATGTATAATATAGATATATGTGTGTAAGGTTACGTGTAAGGTAGTTTATTATAGGCTATATGTTATTGGTTAGCTAGCATAGGTATATGGCATAGCTAGACTAGAATTGACCTAACCTAGACATTGTTGACTAGTTGACCATAGTTGACTAGATATTGACTTTGACCTAGAATCATATACAATGCATAGTACACTTTAATTATAACCCCTTGAATACATCATAACTTGTGTTGCTCTAAATAGGACTCAGATACCTCGCTTCAGACATTATATTCTCACAGACATTCAGGTCGCAGGCGAGTACATTCTCTGATCGTTTCATACTTGCTAGGACTTGTATTCTTGCTTTAAATTACTTTACTTGATGCTGTCATGATATTATCACGGATTAGTACTATATGGATCTTTTCATGAGATGTTATCCCCAAGCGGGTGCATCAGGTACTTCATGTTCATATACTTTATCATGTGCATCATGTACTCCTTGTACTCGTATTTATTAATGTACACTTATGTGCTTTCATGTACTCTCATGCTCACATGAGCTTCATGTATAAACCATTCATGTGCACTCATGTTTTCATGAGCTTCATGTGCAAACTAGTTGTTGTTCATGTGCAATAACATAACTTGAATGGATCCTTGTGTATTGATTGGGGCAGGTGTGAGTAGAAGTGGTATATGAATCATTATGCCCAGTAGGTATTCATGTGTAACTCCATAGCTTATTCATATGTAACCCAACCTGTTTACATAACCATCTTGTGCGCTAAATCACTTAGTCACTTACAGTTCTTATTTACCATATATATATTTTTAGTTTACAAATATCTTTGTTATCTTTCATGTACATTTCTTATAGTTCATGTATCTTACTCTATTGCTTGTTTTATATTTCCTACATGATATGAACTGCGTGAGAGATATGTATTCGTTCCTGTCCTGACCGGAACTGTTAAAAATATTATAGAGGATGATGAGAACTTCTGTACCACCTACTACGGAGCCCACTTAGATGACACCTATGAGTTGGTTCCACAGGAGGATCCTGCAACAGCTGAGGACACCATCCCTATAGTCTAGGCTAGATAGCTAGATTGTTTATCTTATTTCATTGCCTTTGTATTGACATTCTGAGTTGTATTATTTCTGGATGTTGAGATGTTGTGTCGTATAGACACTTAGACTTATTTTTTTCTATTTATATGTTCTTTATTTGAGATTTTATATCTATCATATCATGCTACTTCTGTCATAGAATTGTGATTGAGATGTACCTTCTGTATTATCCTCCGATTTGAGAGTACATCTTATGCAGTTATATTTATACTGTGTTAGATGTATATGACCTAGGACAGCGTTCTACCGCCGATACTGTGACGTAGGCTGTACGTACCCACTTCTCGTGCCCCTACACTAGGTGCGGATTGTGACAGATAGATTGACCAAATCGACTCAATTCATACCATTCAAAGTGGGACTGTCTACAGAGAGGCTCGCAGAGCTGTATGTGAGACAGATTATCTAACCGCATGGGGGTACCTGTGAGAATTGTATCTGACCGAGATAACAGATTTACTTTCCATATCTGGAGGATATACTTCGGACTTGTATGCTAGATTTCAGAGGTTCTTAGGAGGATTATCTACACTTGGTAGAGTTTTCATACAATAACAGCTACTAAGCCAGTATCGAGATGACTCCTTTCGAAGCCTTATATGGACGAAGGTGCCGCACTCTATTTTCTTGGGATGACATGGGAGAGCGAGCCCTATTGGGGCCCGAGATTGTTACTGATGATGTAGAAAAAGTGAAGCAAATCAGGGAGAGGCTTCGTGTGGCTCAGGACATGCAGAAACACTGGATGATAGCCACCAAAGACCGTTATAGTTTGAGGTAATAAGTTAGAATTTAATTTTCTTCTAGACATTAATTAAGGTTTATATTCTAAGTTTTGTTTTAATTCCTAGGTGGGAGATATGGTATTCTTAAGGATTTTTTCGACACATGGCACTATCCGCTTTGGTTGAGGCGGAAAGCTTAGCCCTAGATTCATTGGGCCTTTCAGCATTCTTGAGAGGATCGAGGCTGTCGCCTACCGACTTGACCTACCAGGTACTTTAGAAGGTGTGTACAATGTATTTTATGTGTCGCAGCTGAGGCGTTACATTTCTGACCCGACTAATGTGATTGACCATTTACAGGTTAGAGTGGGTCCTGGCCTCTCATATAGGAGGAGCCTATTGTGATTGTTGACCGTCGAGAGAAGGTGCTACGCAACCAGACGATTCCTCTCGTCCGAGTAGCTTGGAGTCACCACTTTCCGCACGGGCCAACTTGGGAGCACGAAGATGAGATGAGAGAGCATTTTCCTAGTATTTTTGTTTGAGTGATTGTATGCATGTTGTTTTGGAATAAAAGTGTTAAATTTCGAGGACGAATTTTCTTTTAAGGTGTATAGACTTGTAACTACCTAATTTAGAATTTCATAATTTGAAAATCAATGTTATAATTTTTGGGAATATATAAAATTAGTTTTGGATTTAATTTGAATTTATTTCCAAATCCTGAATATTAATTAATTTTATTTTAGAAATATTTATTAGTAATTAATTGTGAATTATTAGTATTAAATAATTAGTTAATATTAATTCCAGAATTATTAATTTGTTATTAGCTATTGTGAGCCTACCAAGCCTTGGTTGGATTGTGGGCTAGCTATCCTAATTGCCTACCAAGCTTGGGCTTGGATTGTGGGCCAATGGTTTGGGTTAGAGAATAGATAAACATTAGTTAGCATAATTTTTAGTTTTGGCTAACTATTAATTAGTTACTAAGGTTTATATTAGTTAGTGATTACTTAGGGGGTTAGTAGGTTTCACTAAGTTTTCCTATATCTATTACAATTTACAATAGAGCCGTTTAGGCTTGGAGAGCAATCTACCTATTCTCTATTAAAATAATAGGGTCTCATATTATTTTATTACAATCAAATCCTACACACTCTCTCTCCAGCCGTCCATCACTGTCTGCCGTACGTGTCGTCGTGCTCCGACGATCCCCACCGCTACTGTCTTCTTTCGCATTGCCATCGTCTCTTTCCTGTCCCCGACCTACAACAACCATCATCCACACCCTCACTACACGAACATACCGTCCTTGAACAAGCCTCGATCTCCACCAGCACATCACCACCGTCCACCACCATTCCTTCCCCAACTCCCTGTCTCCGTCGTCCATACCCCTGACTCCATCTAGCTACTACGCCATCACTCACTGACTACTTAACACCACCAGCCGCCACCGTAGCCTCCACAGTCCAGCACCTCCACCTATTCTCTGACCAACCCCCATCTTCCCCGACCAACCCCCAAACTCTGCCATCACCACACCACATAGTTCTACCTCGTTCGACCCAACTCTATTTTTGACCCAACACCACTACCGCCACCCAAGAGAACAGAACCACTCACCTCGACGCTGCTGACCACCGTGCATCGCTGAAATCCTCCACCGTCATTCAGATTCGTACCCAACGTCTGCCTCATTCCAATGCTACTGTTCCATCGACCCAGATCCATCAGATCTCGTTGACGACCTCTCTTCAACCAAGATCTCCTTCGTCCACATGCGCAGCGACCGTATCCATGTTGACCCGACCAAATTCGGTCGACCAGTGTCGTTGTCGAAGCTCCTGACCACCAGAACCTTGTCGGCGGCCCATCAAGCTTTGTCACCTCGACTCACTCCGTACCAATGAGCGGCACCTCCGCCCGGACTTCTTCTCGGTGAGAACTCCCTCATTTGCTCTCCTTCTTCTCATTCCTTTCTTCTTCCTTTCTTATTTGTTAACTAAGTTTTGTCGGTTGCTAATGTTTTCTCTCTCCAAATGGAGATAGGAACTAGGGATAGGAGAAACCTTATCGGGTTAATGGGTTCAAGCCCAACAATTTAAACCCTAACGGGTTGTTGGGTTTCTATAAGTTTTAAAACCCTAGTTTATTTTGGTTTGGGCTGTAAGCCTAGATGTATTAATTTTAAGGGAAGTATTTTGGGTACATCCCAATATGCTATGAGGGTTAGTGTTGGTTATTAATTATGCTATGTGGGCTTGCTTCAAGCCCAGAGGTGTTTTGGTATTTATTTCTGTAGTTACAGATTCTGTTGGACTGAGATTTGGGCCCAGTCCTGATTTAATGTATTTGTTGTTAGTATAGATTTCAGCTAGATTAGTTTGTGTATAATATAAGCATAGGTATTAGCATAATAGTAGGTATGTATATATATTACTATATATATTATATGTATAAGTATTATGTATAAGCAATATTAGTATAAATATATTGTGTACTATTATAGCTGGTATAAAAATATTATTTAATATTATTACCAAACATTTCTACCTGGAGTAATTTAACTAAATAATATTTATAGTATTTTTAAAATATTATTTCTAAATACTTTACGGGGATATTTTCCAGACGGTAAGAGAAGCGGAATACGATGTGGCCAGAGCAAAAGCCATATACGCGGCCAACAGATCCTTGAAGCCAGATCTGCTTTGAACTTCACCAGAGCCCTTCTTAAATTCAGTCTGCGGATCGAAACAGGATTTTAGAAACAGAAAGCCAGACTCACTTGGGACAGTGAAGGCGACAAAAACTCCAAATTCTTCCACTCCTGTGTCAAGGGCCACAGGCAGAAGCTTGCCCTGCACCAGATCACCGACGATAATGGGAACATCCTAAAGGACCACCGGAGCATCCAATTGGCAGCTTCCAGCTTCTATTCCCGGTTATTCGCCAAGGACACAATTAACGGAGACGCAGAACTCATCGCGGAGATCCCACACCTCGTCGAAGATAATGACAACACAAGACTAGAAGCCCTCCCCACCGAATATGAGATCAAGAAAGCAATTTGGGCCCTCAACGAGCATAGCGCACCTGAACCGGACGGGTTTATGGGAAACTTCTTTCGCACATGCTGGGACATTATCAAAACAGATCTTCTCGAGGCGGCCATTGCCTTCTTTCAAGGCGCCAGGTACCCTAGATCTATTTCATGTGCTAACTTGATCCTCATTCCCAAGCAGGAGAATTCGAAAACTTTCAAAGACTTCTGATCGATCAGCCTTTGCACTTTTACCAATAAAATCATATCTAAGATTATCGCTACTCGGATGACTGATCTCCTTCCCAGAATTATTTTTGAAGAGTAGAGTGGCTTCGTGCGGGGCAGGAACATTCAGGATAACATAATGCTTGCCCATGAGTTGGTTACTTGCATGAAGCTTGCAGCTAGAGGTGGAAACATAGCTATTAAGCTGGATATGGAAAAGGCCTATGACAGACTCGACTGGCAATTCATGATTTGGGTCTTCAAAGCTTGTGGCTTCTACGAAATTTTTACCAACATTGTTTAGAGATCGATAAGCAAATCCTGGTTCTCCATGGTGATCAACGGACAACCCGAAGATTTTTTTCAAAGCCAGCCACGGCGTCAGGCAAGGAGGCCCCCTATCATCCACCATCTTCATCATTGCAGTAGAAGCCCTCAGCAGAAACCTGAACAAGTTGGCTACAACACCGAACTTTCACCACTTCCACACCACTAGCGGTTGTTCGATCATCACCCACCTTGCTTATGCGGACGATATTCTCATCTTCTCATCCGGAGACGTCGGATCCGTGCAAGCTATCCACAATACACTGCAAAGGTACATATTATGTTTCGGTCAATGGGTCAACCCTAACAAAAGTGTGATATACGTCTACTACAAGTCCAAGCGGGATCACACAGCCACTCTCTCCAATATCACATCTTTCGTCGTCGCTTACTCGTCATTCACCTACCTAGGTTGTCCATTGGTGTACGGGAGGGCCACCACGAGCATTTTCGAGAGTCTGGTGAGTAAAATAAGAAAAAAACTCGAAGGGTGGCACAACACTACGCTATCCCTAGGCGGCAAGATGATTTTGATCAAACATGTCCTTACATCCATTCCCATTTACACCCTATCGGCTTGCTCCCCACCCAAAAAAGTATTAACTACCATCGAGCACCTTTTCTCCAACTTCTTCTGGGGACACAACGATGGCAAGGACAAGCACCATTGGGCCACCTGGAACACCATGGCTAAACCCATGGAAGATGACGGCCTTGGTTTCGATCGGCTGGCACACATCGTTGATGCATTCTCCATGAAGCTATGGTAGAAAATTCGGGTTGACAAAAATCTTTGGACTTGCTTCATGAAGGCCAGATATTTAAAACACACTCAACCGTCCAACGCGACCTCCAACTGCCGATCCTCCACAGCATGGCGTCGTGTCCTGCATAGTCGTAGCTTGTCCGAACCAGTTATCCATCACTAGCTGGGATTACACGATTCCTATCTTTTCTTCGAGCGGTGGGCTGGAGAGGATCTTCTTCCCCGCCAACCGGCCGCCCTAGTCCATAGCAAGATCAGGAATATTTGGGACATTACGGGCAATTGGAACTGGACTAAGTTGCGGGACTGGATAGGTACGGGTAGAGAGACACAACTCCACACCACGAAGATCTCAGACATTCTAGACAGCCTGCTTTGGTCTATCACCGCCAACAGTACATTCTTAGCGGCCTCCGCCAGACGTCTAGGCCGCGGCCCAGGCACTCCTTCCCCAAATGTAGGTCTTTTCTGGCACAACTGCATTCCCAAAAAATGGTCTTTTTTAATATGGAGGTCCATTAGACGGAAACTTCCCACCGACGACAACCTCAACAATATCGGCTTCAGTTTGGCTTCAGCTTGCCACTGCTGCAGAAAGAGACAACAGGAAACGGAAGAGCACATCCTCCGTTCCGGAGATCTTACGGCCAAGGCTTGGGACACCCTATCCCGTAGATTCAGTCAACCATCGTGTGAAAGGGGACTCAACGATCTTCTGGTCCAATAGGACAATGCTTCCTACGGACATCAGATCGTCGCGGCCGCTATCACGTGGGTCATTTGGAAGAACATGAACAAAGCTAGATAGGAGGGCCATCAATTCTCAGCCGATCAGCTCATCCGTGAATCCCTTCGTCAAGTATACAAAGTTATACGAGGGCCATCAATTCTCGGCCGATCAGCTCATCCGTTAATCCCTTCGTCAAGTATACAAAGTTAGCAAGGTTTGCAACCACGGTCTCCAGGCTTTTTGGACGTCGACGCTTTCTTGATGTTACGAGGAACTTGACCGTGTTTTGTTGTGTAGTTTCTTTTCCTTCTGTCTTCCCCTCCTCTCAAAGGTGTCTCTTGTAAAGGCTTCGGCATTTTGCGCCTTTTATGAATAATATGGAAGGTTTTTGTTATATATATATATATATATATATATATATATATATATATATATATATATATATATATATAATAAAAACCTTCCACATTACAACAATATATATATATATATATATATATATTAAAATATATATATATATATATATATATATATATATATATATTAAAATATATATATATATATATATATATATATATATATATATATATATATATATATATATATTTTATTTTGTTGTAATGTGATATATATATATATATATATATATATATATATATATATATATATATATATATATATATATATATATATATATATATATATATTGTGGAAAAAAAAATATATATATTGTGGTAAAAGGGTAAATTTTATTCCAAACTTAACACATAATCATACAATCATACAATCAGAGTGGGTCTCCCACTCATCAAGTTTCTATAGCTTTTACATCAAAATCAATATTATGGAGGATGCGTACAGGAGGGGTGGTAAGTCCTTCGAAGTTGCGATAATTCCTTTCCCTCCATACATGCCAGACAACAGCAGCCAGCTGTACTCTAGCGCTCTTGAACCAGACCTGCCCTCTTCCTCTTCGATCTCGGATTCCATTGATGATATCTCCGATCTCCCTACCATAGTCACATCCGCCCAGCGTACGACATTGTTCATTCCAGATGCACCAGGACACCTCACACTCAATAAATAATTATTGCATAGATTCATTATCCAAGTCACAAATCTCATACTTTGTGTTGGGCACCTGGATCCCAAATGAGGTAAGTCTGTCCCTTGTCAGAAAGTGATCTAGAAGTAAATGATAGACACTAAGCTGCATCTTCCTGGCCAGTTTTTTACACTATATGAATTCATAGTCTACACTAGTACGAAAAGTACGACGCACAAGATTATAACAGCTTTAGAACCTGAACTCTCCAGAACCCCCAATATCACCCGGCGGATCCCAAATCCAACAATCAGCTGGCTGCGATGGATCAATCCTGACCGTGAGAATAACCTCTCCAAGCTCCTCAGTATTGCAGTAGGTCTCATGACTCCAAACCCCATTCATGTTAATGCGCTGGCAGGTCAGCCCCCTACCAGCCTCCCTGTGCGACCGGTCTCCCAGGATCTTTAATAGAGATTGACACTCTAACCGTGGGTCCCGCTAGAGGTCAGTTCCTGTTTCATCTCTCATGGACCTCCTGATGGAGGATTTGAGTACAACTCTATGTTGCAGGATATACTTGAAAGTAATATATTTGTTATTATCGATGGAGCAGGTCCAGAAGTTGTATTACTTCACATATCTACTGTACATCCAGTCAGCCCATAAAGACCCCTTTTTAATAAACCTCCATGCCAGCTTCAGAGCCAAGGCCTCGCTGATCTCTAACAAGGGTCTAAGACCCACCCTTCCCTTCTTCCTCGGGCGGCAGAGCTGCTCTCAAGAGATTGCATATATATCCTCCCTCCAGATGAAATTGGCACAGATCCTCTCCACTTTCTGGATGGTAGCAATAGGGATCAGAATAAACTAGAGCCAGAACAGAGCCAGAGCCGAGATAACCGATTTAACCAGCTGAATGTGCCCTCCAAATGAAAGTCCAGTAGCCTACCATCCTTCAACCCTCCTCTGAGTATACTCCACCAGACTATGACAATCCTGGTCTCGAGCAAAATTGACTATCAGAGGGACTCAAAGATATCTCACCAATAGATCACTCCTCTCCACACCCAGAGCTACGGCTCGTTCCTCCTTCAGGTAGAAGAGGGAACTGAAGTAGACCCGACGCTTCTCTCGATTCATTTAAAGCCCTGTAACAGCTTCAAGATCTCCCATAATCTCTGAGATCGTATTCATACCATCTATAGAAGGCTGGAGGAATACCAGGAGGTCGTCAACATATATGAGATGAGTAACAGGTGGCTCGATCCTCCTGAACAGTGGGACAAGCCTCCCACTATGAACCGCCATATCTATCAAACAAGTGAAGTACTCCATGACAAGTGTGAATAGGTAAGGAGACAATGGGTCGCCTTCCTGGAGTCCTCAATTGCTGCGAAAGAACCCGTACGGGGTACCTTGGATGATAACAGAGAAGGTGGGGGTCATGATACACTCTCGTATCCTCACAACCCATCGATTATCGAATCCTATGGCAAGCATCGGGTGACACAGAAAGTCCTTATTGACATATCATAGGCCTTCCTCAGGTCAAGCTTCATACGCGCCTTTTCCCCTCTTGGTTTATTAAAACCCCTCACCATCTCATGTGCCAAAAGACTGTGCTCAGCAATCGATCTCCCCTTTATGAAAGCTGCCTGGTTCGGAGAGACTAAGTCCTGCATGATTCCCTCCATACGTCGGCACATAAGGTGCGTAATTATTTTGTAAAGATAATTACAGCACTCTATAGGCCTAAAGTCCGCCAGCGATGTCGCTCCTTCTTTCTTTGGCACAAGAGTCAGGAAGGTATGATTCAGCTCCTTCAGCAGCTTCCCTTAGTAAAGAACTCCTGGACCGCCTCGAGTACCGAAAACATCAAAAAATTGCAGTAGCTTTTGTAAAACCCACTGCTAAATTCGTTCGGTCCCGGGGCTTTGTTGGGATCTGCCTTCATGATGATAGCCTCCACCTCCTCCATAGTGACCGGTGCAAGTAGTTGGCTATTCGTATAGGGCGTCACCAGCCTTTTCATAATGATATTCGAAAACAGAAATAGATAGTCAGTCTAAAAATATAACTCTGAATAGTACCTGACAACCTTTCCTTGGATCTTCGATGGCTCCTCCACTAGATTGCCCTCTCCATTGAGCAGCTGAGAAAGGCTGTTCCTATGTTGTCTGGTCCGAATAACATCGTAGAAGAACTTTGAGCAGCGGTCGCCATCCTTGAGCTATGAGCATTTAGCGCGCTGGGCCGCACTGATCTCCGTCTGCAGGCGTAGAATGTTGACTTCCCCAATCAGCTCCTTCTCTCGAGCCGCTAAGGTCCCTTTCAGCATGTCAGATTGCTTGAAATTTTGGATAGCCCTGAGGTCCGCATCCTTAGCTTCTAGTAAAGGCTTGAGCAATCTCTTTACCCAACTCTGGATAGCCTTTTTCGTGTGCTCTAAGTATCCACCCGAGAGAAATCAGCTGTTGTTGTACCGAAAAGGGTACGACTTCCAAGTAGGCTGCTCTGTGAAGCCGACCCTGATAGAGGAGTGATCGCTCGTCCCAGTGGCTAGACCCTCAGCCAAAGAATTAGGAAAGCGGCAAAACCACTCCCTGTTGTCCAGAGCTCTGTCCACCTGGCAAGTAACCCTGTTACGGATAGCTTTGTTATGCCAAGTCCAGATGTGCCCCGAACGTGCCAATCCCTGAAGCCCCGCCTGAAGAAGACATCTATGAAAATCATACAAAATTTGAACTGGAATCGGTCTGTCCCCCACCTTCTCCTCCATGTGAAGGAGGGCGTTGAAGTCACTCATCAAGATACGCAAAAGATACAAGAAGTCAGCAGAGGAAGCTCCTCTGGATATGTCCTTCTATAGGGCCTTCCGATACCGCCTGTCGTTGTGGTCGTACACTGCTCCCATCAAGAACCGAAAACCACCCTTATTTGTGAAGAAGATGGCAATCAGCTGCTCCGACATCAGGACCAAATCCCCATCTCAACTGTTCATATTCTATCTAACCCAGATCCTCGCCATGTCGCAAAGTGCTAGATTGTGGAGTTGAACCCAATAAGTGGAGGTCCGTCCGGCAAGAATCTTCTCACCTTTAATCTTGGTGTCCAGCAATTCTAGGCGATAACCGCCATTAATTATTATGAGTGAGGTTCCCCTGAACTTCTACTGAACCGGTACCCGAGGATGGTACCACGTCCGTGTCTGTCATGTATATATATATATTATATATATATATATTTATATATATATATATATATATATATATATATATATATATATATATATATATATATATATATATAAGAAAATTCTATAATACATCCACCCTTTTGGGATGTATCGATAATCCTAAATCTGAAACATTGGATGTTCATCCAATGGTTCAGATTAAATTTAGATCAAATAATGCAGGAGACATCATTTAATGATATTTTTGACTTTTGACCTCTTGTTAACTTGCTATAGCAGGTCATTCTTCAATGCAATTTTTTCAATGAACACCCTAAATTAACTCATATTTACTCTCTTTCGTCCATGTAATTTAATATTTTGTGTAACTACATATAAATAACAATAATTGTGTCAGCCGAAAAGGAAGGACATAGTATGTCCAGGTCTGTAGGCGATGTAGACGACGACACCACCGATGCTCCGATAGCTGCTGGCGATCTAGATGATGACACCGACGACGACATGGACGAAGATCCTGTAGCCAATGTGGATAATGGTAAGGGAAGAATTCAGAGGAAGAAGAGGGGTAGGAAGCCGATAAAAGTTCGTTCTCTCAAATCTCTTCTTCGTGTAAATTAAATCCAAAAAGGACACAATCCCAAATTTTAGTTATTGCTTAGCAGAGTCTGCTTAGTTGTTGTAAAATTATGGTGTTGCTTCTATAACATTTTCATCTTTAGTCTCATGTTTTCAATGAATATGTGTTCTGTTTGATTTTGATTTAGTAATCTTTCCGTAATTTGTTTTTTTGTTTCATCTAACAATTTAATATTTTGGTTATAAAGCTACAGGCCATGGTGGTGGTGGTGGAAGAAGAAACAGAGATGAAGAAGAAAATAAGTAGAAGTTCCGGTTCGCGACGGACTTCATCGACCCTCCTCGAACAACGAGGAGTACCAGCAGAATTAAACCTCTTATAGAGTTCCTCAAATTGTTAATCATGATAACCTTTGTACTTTTCAAACGGCTAATAGAATCTTCGTCGAGCCCTCCTCAAATTTTTTTTATGGTAACCCTTCAAACGGCTAGTAGATTCTTTGCTAGTCTCAAAATTTATTTGTATTTCCATCTTCCTCACTTTTTGTATTTTTCTCTTGCTACATATATAGTAGTTTTCTTGTTTCAACTATTATTTATTCTGAAATACATAGAATAGTTTTCTTATTTTATTTTGTAGTACTGGAGAAAGATGTCTACTCGTATGTGACAGGTAGAAGACGTAGAAGATTGATGCCAGCTCCAAATGAAACCTTCATTTTGCGTATGATGCGCAGGTTTGAAGAACAACTGTGGAAGATTTTAGATCAACTTGTTTCGATCAATTCTAAGCTTGGTTCAATCGAAATTGAACAAATGAATATATTTTGACGTTTGGAAAAGATGGAAGAATCTTCAGCTTTGAAGAAGACATCTTCATATGGAGTAATTAATAATATGGTGGAGGTTTTCGTTGAATCTTCCGATGAGGAGGACGTGCTGTTAAAGAAACATTATAAAGTAATGGACCGAATTCTCGAATTGTGTCCTCCAGAAGAAACTGACTTTAGCAGTTCTTCGAAAAGAATGCGAGAAAATTTAGATCTGGTCACACCTTTGAAAAGTTTAACAAGAACTTCAACCTCAAAGCCTAGCTAGTGTACTAGTATTTCTTCGAGTTTTTATGACTATATTTTTGCGGATGATAGACCTGATAAGTAAGTAATATGAGTTTTCATTTAATTCCAACAATTTTTTTCTAATTTATTCGTTTCTTTTCTTAGTAAAATAATATTATCTTGCAACAAAATCTATGTGTCTCGGGATGAGATGAAGTCCTTAGCTCCAGAAACGAGAATTAAATATGCGGTATGTATAGATAGTATATTTCTTCTTAGATGCCATCTATGTTTACTTCGATTCCATCGCTGATATTTTTAATGACCTATTCAGATTGTATCCCTTGTCTCTGTTCTTCTCACCGCGGAGGAACGGAAAAGAACTTTCAATAAAGCTAATGTATGGTATTTACCAATAAGGTTAACGGTGAGTGAGCATTTTATTCTTCAATGATTATGCATTAACAATTTTCTCGTTTGTTTGTCCTTCGTAATGTATTAATTGATGTGTATGTAGAGAGCAAGGTTATCTCAATCTGACAAACAACTTCATGAAATATGAAAGAAGTACAAATATTTCCAGGATTATATGGGATCTTTAAGCATTTGTAATGAGGTATTAATGTATTTCTGTTTAAATATTAATCCTAATTTTTTGAAAATTTACTAATTTATTTTACCTAATTAATCCTGATTCAGATATACATACCCATTCTTTTGTCTAAACACTATACTCTTGCAAGAGTTATGGTTAAAACAATGACTGTTGAAATTTGGAACACACTTGCATCTACAGATGAGCCGATTCAAAACAAATCAGTCATAAAAGAAATAGTAAGCTCATATTCATCATTTTTTATGAATTGCATATAAGATCTGCGGTATACTAATACATATTGTATTATGGTAATTGTCGCTTTCAAATTTGGATCTCTTTCTCGAAGAATAGATTTTGAAGTTGAGAGATGCTAGGTTCAACTTTTCTACTTTTACCATAAAACGTCGTCCTTATGTTCTCCGCCAAGGCAATTTATTTGATTGTGGGATTTTTGTAATTGTATTCATGAAAGATGGATGTAGTTTGGACTCTCGTTCTCTCAATGTAAGTCTGAAAGTATGTCGTCAAAAACTTACACTTTTTATAGTAATATTTTTGATGTTATGTTTGTTATATGTAGTTTGATTCAGGAATGGAAAGACACATAGCTACTGAATGGATTGCAACTTCAGAGCACAATAAAGTACTATCCAAGCTGCACAATAATATAATATAATTAAGCAGAAGGAGTCCAAACTGAAATGATTGAATATGGAAGACGATAATTTTTTTCTTCTTTTATCTAATGTATTATGTTCATTTGTTTTGTTGAGTTATCATGTTCATAAAATGTGGGATAAAAATGATATCAAAATATTTATTTATTTTATAATCTTGCTGCCATATAATCCTAAAATATCCTAACCTGTGCCTCTGGCCCTATGGGTATACCCTCTCTTCGTGCTAAAGTAATTTATGCCTCTGACCCTATGTATCGAGAAAAATTCTCAAGTTATTGACAAGAGAAAATTTATAAAACGCCCAAAAACCGTAAAAGGTTTATGAAAAACCCACTGCAAAATAACATTTCATCGCGTGCCCAGAATTAGCTAAAAATATAAAAAAGGGTGCGACATGACCTTATTGCCCTTCTAATTTTTTCAAAACACTCACGAAACCTACTCTTCAAAACCAAAAATTTTCTATTCTTCATTTTCTTCCATATGTTGCTCCTTTTCGTATCTAGGTTTCATCCCCTAAAATCTTCAAACCCTATTTCAAAAACTCGTCAGTGACGCTCCATTCGCAATCTTCATACCATGTCGCAAACATCAGCATCAAATGGAACCCCAGTTAGAGAAAAGGGAGAAGATATAGATATACAAGAAGAGAGAGTTGTTGTGAAGAGATTTAAGAAGGTTGCACATGAGCCAGAGGCTAGTAATCAAGAAGGAGGGCAAAAAGAAGGTTTAACTATAAGTTGTGTTCATGATTCTGTTAAGACAACGGAGGGGAATAGTCATTCTCCGTCTTAATACAACGGAGGTGTATAGTCATTCTCCGTGTTAAAATGCAGGAGAATGATCATTCTTCGTATTATATTGACGACGAATGGACCATTCTTCATGTTAATATCACAGAGAATGACCATTCTCCTTGTTAAATTGAAGGATTAATTCTATTTTCCGTGTTGACTTGATGGAGAATGGCCATTTTCATGTTAAAATGAAGGGAAACTGCCATTCTCCGTGTTAAAACTACGAAGAATGGCCATCTCCGTGTTAAAATATAGGAGAATGGTCATTCTCCATGCAAATATCACGGAAAATAGCCATCTCCGTGTTAAAATATAGGAGAAGGGTCATTCTTCGTGCAAATATCACGAAGAATATTTATTCTTCCTGCAAATATCACAGAGAATGGCCATTATCCGTGTTAAAGTCAAATGGAATGGCCATTTTACAAGTTTATATTGACGGAAAATGGACCATTCTCCGTATTAATATCACGGAGAATGACAAATTCTACTTATTAGATTGAAGGATTAATTCCGTTCTCCGTGTTGACTTGACGGAGAATGGCCATTCCCGTGTTAAAATGAAGAAAAACTGCTATTTTTTGTGTTAAAACCATGGAGAATGGCCATCTCCGTGTTAAAATATAGGAGAATGGTCATTCTCCATGCAAATATCACGAAGAATGGCTATCTCCGTGTTAAAATGTAGAGAATGGTCATTCTCCGTACAAATATCACAGAGAATAACCATTATCCGTGTTAAAGTCATGGGAAATGGCCATTCTCCGTGTTAATATCACGAAAAATGACCATTCTCCTTGTTAAATTGAAGGATTAATTATATTCTCCGTGTTGACTTGACGGAGAATGGCCATTCCCGTGTTAAAATAAAGGAGAACAGTCATTCTTCATGTTTAAAACCACGAAGAATGGCCATCTTCGTGTTAAAATATAGGAGAATGGCCATTCTCCATACACATATCATGGAGAATGGCCATCTCGTGTTAAAATATAGGAGAATGGTCATTCTCTGTACAAATATCATAGAGAATTTTTATTCTCCGTGTAAATATCATGGAGAATGACCATTATCCGTGTTAAAGTCATGGGGAATAGCCATTCTCCGTCTTAGATTGACGGAGAATAGTTGACAGAAACCTAATTTTTTTGTCTTTTTGTAGGAAAAAACTTTCAGAAATAAAGTTTCAAGAGTTTTTCGTTCTTCTTTCATGACGATGCAAACTCTTATGGATAATATCAAAGAAGATGGCGACCGTTTGCCCGAGCCAGTTATTGATTCTTTAAAGAATACCAGTTTTTACAATTTTGTCGAGGTATTCAACAAAAACAAAGTTCGCACTCAAGAATTGGCCAAGGTTTCAGAAGGTCTTGAGAATTTGATAGGAACTTATGTGGAAGACAAATCTGGTATCGAATACTTTCAATTGAGCACTACTGTTAAAATAGCGCCGAGTGTGGGCGATATGGCAGCCATTTTCGGTCTACTACTGAAGGATGATAGTGAGCATGATGTTAATTACAGAAGATTGACAATAAAAAACAACAGCAGCCCACACCACCAACATCGTCGAGCCTGTGTAGAGATCACTTCACAAGATTGGCGGCTAATTCTAAGGGAAAACACTCAGAAGTCATGAATAAGGAAGTGAGAGAGAAGTTCTTTGAATTGTTACAACGGCTTCGTGGCGGAGATAACGTTGTTAATCCAGATGATTTGGACAAGCTAATAATCTTCCACTTGTGCCAAACATTATTCTTCACAAAGTCTGGCAGTTCAAATTTGCCGTACAGATTCTTGGTCTTGGTAGACAGCATAGAAGTTATTAACAGAATATGCTAGCCAAGGTTAACGTAGAGTATGTCATGGAGAGCATCAAGAGGACTAGAAGTAAAACTAAGGGAGGGATTACTCTGATGCATACTCCAAAATGGAAGGTTGCACAATATAATTCCTCTATTGGTTTGCAGAACATAGTACGCTTGTGGAAAGGAAGTCCGCACCAATACGTGTATATCCAAGATTTTACACATAGAATGGGTACAAAATCTCAGTCTTCCTCAAACGCAAATATCACATTAAATTTAGATCGAAACAAATATTCAAAGATTTGGTTATAGCTGTCGGAAAAGAGGAAGGCCACCTAGAAGAGGATGTAGAAATATGAGAAGAAGATACATTTGAGGGAGAGGGACACCACCAAACTGGTGGGGATGAGGATGCTGAATAAGAGAGACTCCAACAACTTGGAATAAACACCGTGATGGAGGGGTCGGTGCAGGAATTGGAGGACTTGAGAATAAAGAAATCTCAGGTTCTTGCTGAGAATTAAAAACTCAATGAAAAGCTTAGAGAGCTAGAGGCACAAGAAACCCAACAATGTCCAGTCAACGTTGTGATGGAGGGCTCGATGCATGAATTGGAGGAGTTGCGAAGAGAGAAATCTGAGATTCTTGCTGAGAACGAGAATCTCCATAAGAAGCTTAAAGAGCTAGAGGAACAAGGAGCCTAACAAATTCAAAGGAACACCTCGATGGAGATGTTGGCGCAGGAATTAGACTCCTTACGAAGAAAGAAATCTGACATTCTTGCTGAGAACGAGAATCTCCATAAGCTTAAAGAGCTAGAGGAATAAGGAGCCCAACAAATTCAAAAAAACACCTCGATGGAGATGTTGGCGCAGGAATTGGACTCCTTGCGAAGAGAGAAATCTGAGATTCTTGCTAAGAACGAGAATCTCCATAAGAAGCTTAAAGAGCTAGCGGAACAAGGAGCCCAACCAATTCAAAGGAACACCTCGATAGAGATGTTGCGCAGAAATTGGACTACTTGCGAAGAGAGAAATCTGAGATTCTTACTGAGAATGGAAAGCTTAGCGAAAAGGTTAAAGAGCTAAGGCACAAGGTAAAATTTTTTCTTTTTTCGAAGTTCTGATTTATAATTATCCGTGTTAGAATGCAGAAGAATGGACATTCTCCATGTTAAAATAACAAAAATATCCATTCTCCGTTTTATTACCACGGAGAATGGCCATTCTCCGTGGTAATATCACGGAGAATGGACATTCTCTGTGTTAAATGGAAGGAGAATGGCCGTTCTCCGTGTTAATAAGATGGAGAATGGACATTCTCCGTTTTAAAATGCAGGAGAATGGCCATTCTCCGTATTAGAATGCAGTAGAACAGCCATTCTCCCTGTTAAGGTCACGGAGAATGGTCATTCTCCGTGTTAGATTCACATCATATTGATTGACATCATACATTTTATTGTTATTTGTTTTATTTTAGTACAAATAACCGAGCAGCTCAGAGAAACAAATAAAAGGCTCGTTAATGAGAAAAGTACCGGAACTGGGGATTTCCATGACCCTTCCTTTGGTGTGCATATTGATCGATAGAAAGTTAAACATATCTAATACGTGTTCTAACCCTTCATAGACGAAAACTAGGATTCACAAATTATACCTGCGGCGAAAAGGAGACAAGTAATTCCTCGCAATCTCGAGCGGACGACCCCAAGATCTTCTGTATGTATTCCTTCCTCGAGTTGGACGTCGTGTGGGCGACGATCTTCAACCTTTTCTTCTTCTTGGCATCCCTCTCTTTCTCTCCTTACGTGAATCACGAATTTAGAGAAAATTTCAGATTTCTGATCAGTAATCTGACGGCCAGAGAATAGATGATATATAGGCTACTGACAGGGACCATGAGAAGAAATTAGGGTTAGGCCTCCTAACGGATCTGGATATCCCATGTTCAGCCCAGAACACACAATCCAGGCCCATTAACAATAGCTCGATCCACTAATGAGCTATTGTTGCACTACCTCCCTAATTCCAAATTATGTTTGTGGGCTCCTTTATTATAGTGCTCGTTTGGCTCCCTATGTTAAGATATCGTATGTCCGTCGATCAAATTAAGTTACTGACAACTATATTGATTCGACATCTTTATCCTTAAGTAGTACCGCTCAACTTTATTTAGTCATGTTGGATATAATCCACCTGCAGGGTTTACATAACAATCCTTATGAGCTCCTTAAGGGGACATCATCAACCCGATGTATCGGGACATGGATTCTATTTATAGTCAACAGCCCATCATACATACAATGTTATTACCCAATTCATAGAGGTTGTTGATCCATAATGAATCTCACTCTTTTATGAGTCAAAGTAATTCACACTACATATACATGTCCGTTATTATATCCGGATTAAGAGCACAAGCATCCATAATAACAGAGGTGTTTGTTCTCTTATGTAGTCAGTACAAAGAGAACAACCTCAAGTGGTCCTGTTCAATACACACAAAGTGTACTAGTGTAAACCTATAGTCAAGATAGACTAATACCATATTACACTACAACCTTTCCAATAGGTTGTCCAAGTCCATCTAGGTTGTGAACTATTTATATACTCCATAGGGAACTGATAATATGATCTTCTGTGTGACACCACATACCATATTATCTACAATATAGAATATCAGACATTTGTATTAACACTTGCAACAAATAGAATATGCGAACATTTGTCCATATGATTCTTATTCAAAATTTAAAGAAATAAGGTTACTACAAAAGTGATGCTTTTAGTATATAACCCTAATCTCCCACTTATACTCAAAGTATTGCTTTTCAGTATACTATTACAAATCTCCCACTTATACTTAAAGCCATGCTGCTACACATCTGACTCCCATTCCCTCAACATGACTATCAAAAGCCTTAGCTGGTAAGCTCTTTGTAAAGGGATCAGCTAGGTTGTCGATTGATGCTATCTTGATCACAGCAAATTTTCTTTTCTTTATGAAATCTCGTATCAGGTGGTACTTGTGCTCCATGTGTTTGCCTGTCTTATGGGCTCGTGGTTCCTTCGAGTTTGCAACTGCACCACTATTATCACAATAAAGTGTAATAGACTTAGGCAAACTAGGTACCACATCCAAGTCCAACAGAAAGTTTCTGAGCCAAACCGCTTCTTTGGCTGCCTCAGAGGCTGCCACATACTCGGCTTCCATGGTGGAATCAGCAATACATTTTTGCTTGATACTCCTCCATACAATGGCTCCACTCCCAAAGTAAACACATAACCTGAGGTAGATTTTCTGAAATTCCTATCTGACTAAAAATCTGAGTCTGTATACCCTAAGGGAACTAAACTATCTGCCTGGTAAACTACAATACTCTTTAGTCCTTTTCAGGTACTTCAAAATATGCTTTACGGCAGTCCAGTGCTCTCGTCATGGGTTAGACTGATATCTGCTGACCATGCCTACGGCAAAGCAGATGTCTGGTCTCATACATAGCATTGCATACATTAAGCTTCCTACTGCTGAAGCATAAGAAACTGCCTTCATGTTCTCTATCTCTTTAGGTGTCCTCGGACACTGCTCCTTTGATAGAGCGATTCCATGTCTAAAAGGTAAGAAACCTTTCTTAGAATTTTGCATACTAAAACGAGTTAGTACAGTATCGATATAGAAAGCTTGGGATAAGCCCAACATCCTTTTCTTGCGATCTCATAGAACTTTGATCCCAAGGATGTGACCTACTTCTCCTAAGTCCTTCATATCAAACTGTTTGGATAACCATACCCTTACATCAGATAACATTCACATTATTTCTAATGAGCAAGATGTCATCCATATAAAGTACTAGGAACACCACCACGTTTCCGTCACACTTTCTGTATACACATGATTCATCTTGACATTGATCAAATCTATAGGATTTTATCACCTGATCAAATATATGTTCCAAGATCTGGAAGCCTGTTTAAGTCCGTAAATGGACTTCTTGAGCTTACAAACAAGATGCTCCTGGCACTTTTCAATGAACCCGTCTGGTTGCTTCATATAGATGTCTTCCTCAAGACTTCCATTAAGGAAAGCTATCTTGACATCCATTTGCCAAATCCCATAATCGAGATGAGCTGCAATAGATAAAAGAATCCGGATAGACTTAAGAATGGCTACAGAGAAAAGGTTTTCTCATAATCGATACCCTCTCTTTGAGTAAAACCTTTTGCTACAAGCCGAGCTTTAAAGGTTTCAACCTTACCGTCTGATCCTCTTTTTCTCTTATAGACCCACTTGCATCCAATAGCTTTTACACCAACGGGTGGTTCTACAAGCTCCCAGACCTGATTAGAATCCATAGATTCTATTTCAGATATCATTACTTTTTGCCAAGACTGTGGATCTTTATCTTGGAGTGCTTTATTGTAGGTACAGGGATCAGAATCTTGTTCATCAGGGACGAAGTCTGACAACTCTTCCAAGAACATATATCTATCAGGTTGTATCACAACCCTCCCACTATGACGAGGTACTATCGGTTATGGTGTAACATTTGTGACACGTTGTACAGTTATTTGTGCTTCATCCTCTTTTACTGTTGGTACTGAAGTACTTGGTGTCTCACATCTCAGTTCTTCTAGAACAACTCTACTTGTGGCTTTATGGTTCATCATATAGTCTTCCTCTAAGAATCGGGCATTGGTGTTACAATGACCATTTGATCCTTAGGACTGTAAAATAAACCTTCTTTCGTTCCTCTTGGATAGCCTACAAACAAGCGTACTTCTGTACGAGATTCCAACTTATCTGCTTTCTATTCAGCACATGTACTGGACTACCCCAAATGTGAATATGTTTTAGACTAGGCTTACGCCCAAGCCACAGCTCCGTGGGAGTAAGAGGTACTGACTTAGAAGGAACCAAGTTCAAAATATAAGCTGCAGTCTCTAAGACATATCCCCAAAACGAATCTGGCAAATCTGAATAACTCATCATTGAGCTAACCATCTCCATAAGAGTTCTATTCCTTCTTTCGGCTGCACCGTTCTGCTGGGGTGTTCCAGGTGCAGTCAATTGGGATGCAATCCCAGCCTCTGATAAATAATTCCTAAACTCTCCAAAGAGGTACTCGCCACCACGATCTGATCATAATAACTTGATACATTTTCTATGACGTTTCTCCGTTTCAGCCTTGTACTCTTTGAATTTCTCAAAGCACTCAGACTTACGGCACATCAAATAAATGTATCTGTACCTTGAATAATCGTTAATAAATGTGACAAAATATTCTAAGCCACCTCTAGCTTGGATAGTTATGGGTCCACACAAATCAGAATGAACCAATTCCAACATCTTTGGCCGTATACCCCTTTGCCGTAAAAGACCTTTTGGTTATTTTACCTTCCAAGCAGGATTCACAGACTGGAAGTGCCTCCACTTCCAATGAACTCAAAGGTCCATCTTCAACCAGTCTTTGAATCCTTCTTAGGTTAATATGCCCCAATCGCAAGTGCCAAAGATATGTTTGGTTCATACAAGAAGGTTCTTTTCTCTTATTTAAGTTAGATGACATATTATTTATTTCCATAAGTTGTATTGTAGGAAAAATAGGATTAATGACATACAAATTATCAACCAATGCACCAGAACAGATAAAATGTTTATTCTTTCTAATAACAATATTGTCATTAAAATAAACTGAATATCCATCCTTAACTAACATAGAAACAAAAACTAAATTCTTCTAAGTGAAGGTGCATAAAGACAATCTCTCAATGTCAAAGACTTATTACTACCAAAAGATAAAGTAACATCTCCTAATGCAACGATCGATACTTTTGTAGCATCACCCATGAACAAATATCTCTCCATCACTGAGCCGTCTGGTTTCCTGGAACCCCTGCAATGTATTGCAGACATGATTAGTGGCTCCTGTATCTACACACCAGGTGCCGGTAGATAACACCGCTAAACATGTTTAAACTACTAGTAAATGAGATATACCTTCTTTGTTCCCTTGTTTGAGAAGTGGACAATCAGTCTTCCAATGCCCTGACCCTTTCCACTTGAAACATTTGCCTTTCGGCTTTTTCACCGCACCTTGAGGTCCTATGCCCTTCTTTGATGAGTTTGCCTGTTTATGAATGTTATTCTTCTTCTTACCGCCTTTTGGCTTAGAAGTAGAAGCCTTTTCAGAAACAAAAACATGACCACTCTGCCTAAAGAGATTCAGCATCCTGTAGCTTTTTTGTAAGTTTACAACCTTTTGTCATGTTGTAATTAAGGCAAAATTATCCAAACTTTTAGGCAGAGTCCCGAGAATGATATCGACCTGGGATTCCCCATCAATTTTAGCTCCAAGGATCTCCATCTCATTCAGATGACCCATCATCTTGAGAATATGATCCCTTACTGGTGTACCCTCATCCATTTTTTATTCATCAAATATTTCATAGCAAACTGTCTAGCTGCTCTACTCTGATGTCGAAGAGTTCCTTGAGGTTACACATCATATCATAAGCAGTGGCCATGACCTGATGCTGATGTTGCAGTACATTTGACATAGATGCCAGAATGTAACACCGCGCCATCTCATCTGCCTTTTTTCACTTCTTATAAGCCTATTTTACCTCTTCATTAGAGTTAGCATCAGGCTTAGGTGGGCATTCCTCAACAAGTACATATTTGTACTCCTCAACAGTCAGAACAATGTCCAAATTACGTTTCCAGTCAATATAATTAGGTCCAGTAAGTTTTTTTTCTTTAAGAATCACCATAAGTGGACTGAAAGAACCCATTTTTTTGAAATCTGAGAATCACATAAATAAAATTATGTAGGGCAAAAAAACTTTTTGAATTAACTAAATATTGATTCCCTTAAAACAATAATAAGAAATTCACCAACACTTTGAACACCATGAATTTAGCATGCCACGATAGTGTGGACGTATACAAATTCAACTTTGTTCAAGTAGCTTTTTCTTATTAATTTTACTATCATTTCAACATAACTTTATGACAAATAAAATTAATATGCTAGTCTTGCTCTGGTCATACAAATTATAGCAGTGACTCCGATGGGGAGGATACCATTATTTGTATCTAAGTGTATACCATTACTTAATACTAAGTCCATTACCTTGTAATGAGTTCCTTCAGATGGAGAAGTGAACACATACTAGGTAACTTTCTACAATTATCCCTGAGAATTTGTACTGGTGATCCATAATTATACTCATCCGATATGGAGGAAAGCACTAAAGCCAACACGCAAGTATAATTACATCACCTACAAACCAGTAATAGAGACTATAGGATTTTTACTAAATAAATATCCTCTCCCACTTAGTTATTTAACAATGAGGGTTTTTCTACTAGTTGATATTATATCCATGTTATCCATTATTAATGTAGGCTTGGTTTTTAAAAAAAATACTACACAAAATAAACATGCATAATCAGAAAAAGAAAAATGACAAAAATAAAGAAAATATCCAACTATTATGGTCATCTTTGCTGCTCGTCCTCAACTATCCGAATCCAAAATCTGCCGCTGCGCAGATCTATTCGGGGTTCGATTCCTTTATCGATTCTATGCCTCCCGAAGGAGTTCACACATCTGTCTGCCTCTGGACTTGGTTTTTTTTAGGTTTTGGCTGTCGATTCCTTCATCGAAAATCATCAGTCTGTCTGGACTGCTTAAAATCAACATCCCGTCCGCCGTCAGAAACAGCTAACACCGCCATCACGATTGATCATAAATAATTAAAATTATAGCAATCGTATGCCTCCCGAAGGAGTTCACACATAATCAAGATTGAAAAATTAAAATAATAAGCACGATCAACCCTCGTTATTTTAATTACATCCACAGCACAACAACATCCACTACATGTCCATGGTTTAAACAACATAATCAAAAACATGCATTGGACCATAATAGTTAGATCTAAGATGCCTGTAAAACCGAGTTAGAACAGATCTACATCTGCTGACTATTACATAGCGCAGGTTTTATTGGACAACACGGACGTATCAATCAATACGTAGATCCAAAGTGGCTCTGATACCAATTGCCGGAACTGGAGATTCCTATGACCCTTCCTTTGGTGTGTGTATTGATCGATAGAAAGTTAAACAGATCTAATATGTGTTCTAACCCTTCATAGGCGGAAACTAGGGTTCACGAATTATACTGCGGCGGAAAGAAACAAGTAATTCCTGGTAATCTCGAGCGGACGACCCCAAGATCTTCTGCACGTATTCCTTCATCGAGTTGGACGTCATGTGGGCAAAATCTCCCAACCTTTTCTTCTCTTGGCAGCCCTCTCTTTCTCTCCTTACGTGAATCACGAATTTAGAGAAAGTTTCAGATTTCTGATCAGTAATCTGACGGCCAGAGAATAGAGGATATATATAGGCTACGGCAGGGACCATGAGGAGAAATTAGGGTTAGGCCTCCTAACGGATCTGGATATCCCGTGTTCAGCCGAACACACAATCCAGGCTAATTAACAATAGCTCGGTCTACTAATGAGGTATTATTGTACTACCTCCCTAATCCAAATTATGTTTGGGCTCCTTTTATTATATGCTCGTTTGGCTTCCCATGTTAAGATATCGTATGTCCGTCGATCAAATTAAGTTACTGACAACTATATTGATTCGACATCTTTTATCCTTAAGTAGTACCGCTCAACTTTATTTGTCATGTTGGATATAATCCACCTGAAGGATTTATGACAATCCTTATGAGCTCCTTAAGGAGACATCATGAACCCGATGTATCAGGACATGGATTCCATTTATAATCAACAGCCCATCATACATACAATGTTATTATCCAATTCATAGAGGTTTTGATCCATAATGAATCTCACTCTTTTATGAGTCAAAATAATGCATACTACATAAACATGTCCGTTATTATATCCGTATTAAGAGCACAAGCATCCATAATAACAGAGGTGTTTGTTCTCTTATGTAGTCAGTACAAAGAGAACAACCTCAAGTGGTCCTATTTAATACACACAAAGTGTACTAGTATAAACCTATAGTCAAGATAGACTAATACCATATTATACTACAACCTTTCCAATAGATTGTCCAAGTCCATCTAGGTTGTGAACTATTTATATACTCTATAGGAACAGATAATATGATCTTCTGTGTGACACCACACCATATTATCTACAATAGAATATCAGACATTTGCATTAACACTTGTAACAAATACAATATGCAAACATTTGCCCATATGATTTCATTCAAAATTTAAGGAAATAAGGTTACTACAAAAGTAATGCTTTTAGTATATAGCCCTAACAAAAAGGGAGCTTCAAAATAAAGTTGAATCGTTGAATATTGAAGCCATTGAAAATGATGCGAAAATCGCTGATCTCAAAGCCATTGTTACAGCATTACAATGAGGAGACTCAAGCAGCTACTGAACTTGCTGCTCCAAAAAAGTCAAAAAAAGAGGATGGGGGAAAGAGGTCCAGAAAACCATCAACGGCATTAGCCGATGAAGATGTTACTCCGTTGGAAAAGAATACAGTTAGAGAGGCTAATAAAAGAAGAAGATGAATGTCTTCGAAATCTGTAGAAGACGCCAAAATGGCTGAACTAAAGAGGAAGGGTGTCATACTAAGGGAATGCGATGAACTCGTACTTTGGATGGATGCAGATGAAGAGCTGAAGAAGCATTACATCGACATCGTATTCCCAGAAAGATGAGTCCAAAGTATGTATTCTGAACTCGACCAATCTTCGTCCAATTCATAACGGAGAACAACCATTCTTCGTGACAGTTGTCCAGAGAATGATCATTTTTCGTGTCAGTTGGACGACGAATTACCATTCACCGTGTCAGTTGGACGGCGAATTATCATTCTCCGTGTCTGTTGGACGGCGAACGACCCTTTTTTTTCCTTTCTAGACTTTTTTCATAATTATGTCCTGAGAATCTCTATTAATTTAATCTAAACTAAATTTATGTGCAGTGATATTGTATACTTGAGTTTGCCGAAAGAGGGTAAAAATGAAGTTGAAATCCAGCTGTCGGTAATAGACATGCAAGACATACTCAACTATGAAGACATGGAGGCTGGCATACTCAACCTAAAAATAAGGAAGCTGAGAGAAATTTAAGGCTATGAAAGAAGGTATGCCCGTCAAGTTCAAAGGGCGTACAACATAAGTGGTCTGCATTATTGATGCCCCACATTGTTAAGAATCCAAACAAAAAAATTCATATTCATGTGTACACCGATAAAAAATGACATAAAAAACTACTCATGATATATATTTTGTTTTTGGGAAAGAACATCGTTGAACGTGCCATTGAACCAGAAGCAAAAGTCGGCGCCTTGACACTTTTAAAACAGATGTAGAAGACTTTGTCATGGGTTTAGAGGACGACATAGAGTTACTATTCATCCCACTCTTTCATGTATCCATCAAATACTATACGCTACACACATTCAACTTTATCTCCTACGACTGGACACACTACAACTCCTTGAGGCAAACTGCATACGAAAAGGGCAAGGTGGATGCAGAATTAATGAAGAAGACCTTACAGCCTATCGTCAGGAGGAAAGTTGATATGATGAAGGGGAGATGCCCGACGAAGATGGAGCACTGGCCAGTGCGCCTCAACACTATTCTCCATGTTAAAATCATGGAGAATTACCATTCTCCTTGTTAAATTAACGTAAATTGCCATTCTCCATGTTAGAATGCAGGAGAATAGATATTTTCCATGTTAAACCACGGAGAATGTTAATTCTCCGTCTAAATAACACGAAAATTGCCATTTTTGTGCTAAATGGACGGAGAATGACCATTCCCCTTATTAAATTGACGGAGAATTACCATCCTCCGTGTTAAAATTGACTGAGGATTGTTGTTTTTTCTTGTTAAATTGATAGAGAATTGTAAAAAAAAGTTGATAATTAAGTCAACGACGGTTCATTTGA
This sequence comes from Iris pallida, assembly GCA_029216955.1. Lineage (NCBI taxonomy): Eukaryota > Viridiplantae > Streptophyta > Magnoliopsida > Asparagales > Iridaceae > Iris > Iris pallida. The sequence continues at coordinate 7,757 of JANAVB010044997.1, read as the reverse complement.
TTTTATTTGCTCTTTGTCGCTATCTCGCTTCGTACTTTACAATTATAAAATTGTGACCCGATTTTCTATAAACTCTACAAATTTAGGCTTCGGATAGTCTGACTTACTTTATGCTGGCTTGATTCCCCTTGAGAAGGCCTTCCTTTTGTTGTTACCAGATTTGGCTCTTTAAAAGATCCATGCACTCATGAACTGAATCAGCTACCATTTCTTCTTCTTCACCAATATCGGTCACCATTTTGTTCAACTCCATCAGAACAGACGACATCAACTCTGTTCCTTCTTTTGAATTTTGCTTATTTTTTACAATAATACGTAAACATATTAACTTTTTTATTAATACCACCATACCTTCTGCTCTAAATTCTGTCTAGGTGGATGAATCTTCTTTCTGCGCCAGGTCCGGAGAGATAACTCTCTTTGCAATCCTTGAGCCAACGAGTTTTTATCAAGTTCTTTGGAATATCTCCCATTGTAACTCTTCATTGCTGAAAAATATGCCTACAAGGAATCCCCTTGGTCTTCATCCACAAGCAGTCACAGTTTATGATGTTGTCGGCCCGATCAAATGTAACCTTCCGGTTGATACTGTTTGGCGACATATGCTTTTGGATAGTACAAACTTCTGCCTCTCTTATGATGTGATGGTGGAGAACAATATGTATCAGAAAATGTGATTTCTTTTTTTACCTCTATACCGTTTTAGTATAAATTGCGATAAATTTATCTTTTATTTCGGTCATGCTAGTTTGCCACACAACTGGTGTTGAGAGTTTATCAGTGACATGCTTACTTATATGGCCGTAACGTAAGGCCGCCAAACCGTGGTTACAATTTTGAAGGGCCTTCCATAGTGGCTGCTTCTCATTCAAAAATCTTTTTAGAAATGCATTTATAGATTCACATCTATTTGTTGCAGTAGAACCACCAAAAATTTCATGTAGAAATGTGTCCGCCATCGCTCACTCGTTCTGTACAATGCAGTGGTCCACTCATTGTTCTCTATATTATAATCCCTTAGCATCTGCAGCCAACGGTTTTCAAATTTTTCGACTGAATAGTACATGTTTAGAAAATATGGACAGTAACTAAAGTTTTAATATTGTAACACAACATACTTCAAAGTAAAGTAGCAAGTATGCGATGTACCTTTTAATCAGAATACTCAATTCATTTGCAAAACCATCTCGGTGTATATGTTCGGCTGAATTGTTTAGGATATGCCATGAGCACGTTCGATGAACTACGCTGGGCACTAAATCTTCAATTGCATTATTCATGGATCTGCAACCATCCGTGAGAACTGTCACTTATAATTTTCCATTCATACACTTAGAATTTTTGTAAAACCCAAGAATATGTCTCTGCAGTCTCATTATGGATCATTGCAAACCCAAACACATAAGTCATTGCATGATTGTTTTTACCCACTAGAACCACCAACGACATTTGACTTATATTTGTTTTATATGTAGAATCAAATGCTAGTGAATCTCCAAATAATTTGTAATCGAATCGACATGCACCGTCAGCCCAAAAGAGATGGGTCAATCTGGAATCTTCGTCTACCTTGTACCGTAGAAAAATCTGGGTCAATGCCTTCCTTAGATTGAAGAAATGTAAGTATTTTCGTAGCATCAACATCGTCTAGTGCTCTACTATCTTTAGCTAAACGTTTTATAAATATTTTTTCATCCATCCAACCTTATCCCAGCCACCTTTCTGGTGGACAAGTAAATTCCATATATCTCTACTGATTGCTTCATAAGCTTAGCTTGTTCTAATTCTGTGGGTGATATCTTACGATGGGATCTCAAAAAAACTGTTTCAAAATCATTCGCCAGGTTATGGTTATGATGTACTTGAAATTTTTTGAAACCCACAGTTTTGTAGAATTGGTGTACCCAATACAAAAAATTGCTTTACAACCACTTCTGCTTTCACTTCTTGCTCACGAACCCTGTTAGGGGCTTTATTGTATTTCTTCTATCTGAATTCCGCACACACCAACTATGGACCATCACCATCCCAGATTTGTTTTTCTTTACTTCGTTCTTTCTAATACTGAAACCAACTGCTTTTGAATATATCTGTAGAATGTCTCTGCTTTTTCAATAGATTTGAACTGTAAGCCAACAATATCTTCATCTAAGAGATCCATTGGGTTTTTGTTAAAGTTGGCAGACTGCAATATTTTTTTCATCGTCGCTGCATCGAAATCCAATGGAGATTCACCATCGTCCCTAAGAACAGAATTAAACAAAATAAGTATGAAATCAATGTAAAATAATAATGCATTTCTTAAATCCATTAGAAAGGGTGATGCGAAATAATATTTTGTTTTGCGTTGATGTTATCATTATGATGCATTCCTCCGTTGTTTTCTTCCTCTTGTTCTTTATTGTCTCCTAAGTTAATAGCTTCCAAACTTTGCTCATCATCCAAGTCATCTAACACTGCTTTTGAAGCGAAGCTTTTTTTATCAACTAATTCTTCCATACGACGATCAGTTTCTCCATGTGACGTCGCCATTGAAGAAAATAGAGTGTGTTAGAAAACAACAAAAGAAACGAAGGACAAGAAATAATAAAAAAGAGTAATGCTATTCGTACCTCCAAATTGTCCCTCCAATATCCCTCCTTATGTGGCAGCTGATGTGGCATGTTAAATAATATTATGTCATCTGACATGACCGATGACATGACAAATTTTAACCCAAAAAGTTAATTACCCAATTTTTTCCATATTAATTTAACATTAATATTAATGTTAATTTAGTGTTAATATTAATTAATGTTAATATTTATTAATGTTAATGTTAATGTTAGTAATATTAATATTATTGTTAATGTTCACGATAATATTAATTTTGATGTTAATGTTAACATTAATTTTGATGTTAATTTTAATTTTAAATTTTACTACATCTGCTGCCATATCAACATATCACGTCAGCTGCCACGTAAGGAGGGACAGTTTGAAGGTACAATTTGGAGGTACAAATAGCATTATTCAGTAAGAAGCAACTTCCAACAACCCAACCTTCTCGTCTTCCTTGTACCTCCGCCACGTGGCCCTCTTCTATTGGCCCATAAAAATGCTTGAGTGATCCTAAAAGCAAGCATAATTTTAAAGAAACAACTTCCAACAACACAACCTCTCGTCTTCTGTGTACATGTATTATTAAATTATGTAGGATAAAGCATGCAACAGCATTTAATGCTACATTTACTATTGTGTAATTATTTCTAATGATATGGTATTAGTGAACACAATCTGTGAGAGAGAACCCGAGAGAGAGAGGGGAGAGTGGGAGATGTGATAAAGAGAAATGATCGAGCTCGACTAGATTTTATTTCAATAGCTCATTTTACTAATAATTAGTTTTAAATTCGCAACTGAAAAATAGTTAAAGTTAAAATTCAATTTTTGATTTTCATTACTAATAACTAGTTCTCACGTATGAGTTTAGACGAACACTAACCGAGCCCGAGCAACGTGACCTCAGCTAGGTTTCTAATACAATGACATTCCTGTTAATTTAAAATTTACAATATTATTGAAACTAATATTAATACTAAAATTTAAATTAGTTTTTGATTTAATATTTAAACTTAGATTTAAATTCACAACTTAAAAATAGTTAAAGTTAAAATTTCATTCTTTTTTATTTAAAAATGTACAATATTATTGGAACTAGCATTAATATTAACATTCGCTTGTCCCGTAGTTTAAGTCGTATTGTACGGCTTGTGGCTTAAGTCTAGGCACCCAAAGAACTTGATTGTTCAAGTCGAATCGTGCATAGCACATTTCCTCGATGCAAGGCTTGACGTAGCCTTTGCTTGTCAAGTCGTTGTATGAACACGTTAGACAAGAGTTTTGTTGGACTATCGAAGTCATAGCAAGCACTCTCCCCTGTTGTCTGTGGTTGTCAAGTCACTTAGTCCCATGATCTCAAGGCTCGTCATATAAATTATGACTTAGGCGATGGAAACATTGTAAACATGTCGGGACTGTAGGTCAGCGACAGGTTTGGACGTATGAAGATGGGTGACAAGGGGACAGCTGCAGTTGTAGGCATCGGTAATATGCACTTAATAATGGAGCTCAGTGAGAAGCTCATTCTCAAGGGTGTGCGCCATGTACCGAGTTTGTACTACAAGTTGGTTTCGGTAGGGAGGCTGGCAGATGATGGCTGTCGCAGTCTGTTTGGGGCAAAGATTGGATGCTTGCGAAGGGTTCCCAACAGCTGGCTCGGGAAGATTTGTGTTATGGCATGTACAGGCTCAAGCTGCTGAGCTGTACAGGTAGGCCACAGACACTGGATGGAGGCTCGAGGGTGCTCGACAGGAGGTGGATCATCCAAAACTTGCTGAGGAGGGGCTTCTAGGTGCTTTGAGGGATATGGAGGATTCGGTCGTCGAGACAAATCAACGGATGGTGGCAAGTCAAAGATTGAGGGTCAGTCTGCCGGTCCCATGACAGCTGGTCGGTCTCCAGGTGGGGGTTGCTTTACGGTTTCACGGTGCGACATCGATTTTAGCAGTTCAAAGCCAGAAAGGAGATCAAGGTTTGCAGCAAACTTAATCTAAGACGGGAGCATCATCATTCGCACAGTTCAGGGGAGCTATGGGTCATCGATGGCCAAGGATGAAGAACTCATCGGAACGTTAACACTTTTTGGTGGAAGACAGAAGTCGGGGACAGGCAGCCGAGACTTGTGGTGAGGCTGATCCTAGTAGTGTAAGAGTGCTACGTATGACAGCTAGCGTCGATGTAACTGTTGAGGAGGTAGAGACGAAGGAAGATACAAAGCAGCTCGGGGGATTGAAGATCAGTGGCATGGGGAGCAGGAACTATGTCGCATGACGACAATCAGTTTCTCTATGTTACAAGTCGATAAGTTGACGTTGCAAACACGAGAATGGTCTAGAGGCATGGATAAGGAAGTTATCGTTGCGTTAGCCCGACAAACAGTCTAGACATAAATAGACTAAGATGTCTACATCTTAATATTAAAATTGATCCTAAGGCAAGACTAGAAAGACATTCATAAGGGGACTATGTTGCACAAAAGTAAAGTAACGTGTTGGTTTTGTACGGGTGGGTGAGGAGCTCACTCCACCAGTACAGTTGAGTACTGACACCCCACCAGTTTCATGTGTAGGTGATAGGTACCTGCTTCACTACACCAAAATGGCTATTTTGGAACACTAGACATTTTTCAATTTGGAACGCTTATTAGGCATACCTAGGTGCCGAAACGGAATGAAAGTGTTCCAGATTAGAAAAGCGTTCATAATATAAATAATTTTAATTTTTAAGAAATCATTTATTTAGGTACACTTTTATAGTGTTTCAAATATGTTTCAAATTGAGAATGTCAATAATTTGCATCTCATATGTTTAGAAAAAAAAGTGTTACCAATAAAAAATCCTTCCCTCCCCCAAAAAACCTCATTCCCTCCCCCCCACCAAAAACCCTTATTCCTCAACCTGACCAGTGGCGCCAACAGCCCACTGCTCGTGCTTGTTTTTCCGTTGACGATAGGAGCCGACAGTAGGAGCAGCAGAGCTAGAGCACCTCAAAATTATAGAGATGCAGAACCGGGCATCGAATGGGGCAGTCGGTGGTGGCGTGGTATAAGTTGTACCAACATCTTGAGAGGGGATCCTCCAGCACAGGCATTTTCCTACCCTGAGCGGAGCCCTAAGCGACTGCAAACAGAAACCAATCGCCCCGAAAAAAATTAGGGGTGCCTCGGGAAGAAGGTAATGCCGATCGATCCGTCCCTGATCTTCTTAAATCTGCTTTGTTCTACTCGCTAGATGATTTATGCGTTGTTTTGATCTATTTATACGGTTGTGTCGGATATATCTTGCCAGGACACGGCACGACATGACACAGTTTTTTGGCGTGTCATTCTGTTTTAGAGTGTTTGTATGAAACTTAATTTTTTTCTGCCAATACTTGTTTTTGAAAGTTTTGGTGTTCAAATGCAATCTCACCTGCTTACTCGATTGCATACTTGGAAGGGTTTTGGGAAAGAGAAGTGGGAGTTCATCTTATTAAATGATGGACATTAGTCTGGATGGTACAAACAGTTGCATTTTTTGCACATCCTAGATTCTACTTTATCTTGAGATACTACAACAATACTGATTTGGCCAGCGTTTGTGGTTTGTTTTTTTGTTCAATAAATGGCAAAGATAACCCTGTCTATTTGTGACGTTATAATTGTGATACGATTCATATCCATTATCTATAATATGTGCTTGTACCAAGGTTTGCAGTATCGGTCTCAGTTCCAAAAACTTTCCTTTATCGATTCCTGCAGTTTCACGCGCCACCTTGCAACCTTGTATTGTACTGTTTGTCACAACATATGACCAAATTCCATTACTGTTTACTACCTCTTTTAATTTCATGAGGACTTAGTAACTATAAGCTGTATATTTTTGCAGCTGACGTCATCACCTTTGTTGACCTCTTCCATACAAGGTTCAGACCCTTCCTAAAATTATCGGTTTAGGAAGGTTTCAAATCGGTCAGTTTTGGTAGTTTTAGACCCCCCATTTTCGAACCGCTGAGACGTACTTAAAACCTGCATTAGTCTTCAATCAATACATGACATCTGTTGTCTCACGTTTTACTGGATTACATGTACTTAGAGGGGTTTATGGGGGAGAGTAGTAGGAATTGGTTTATTAACAAAGAACATTCATCTGGATGGTACATATAGTTGCCAGTTTTGGATATCCTAGATTTGACTGACCTTGAGATGTCACAAACTCACTGCTAGTGTCAGTGTTAGTTTGTTCTTTCTTCAATGCATTGCAAAGACAACCTAGTCTATTTACACGACATGGGAAGGACGGCGACACCGCACCTATCTTGGAGAGACCTAGTGTATTGGGAAGTTTTCGTGTTGAGTCTGATACGTGTCTGACACGACATGGTTCAAATTTTTTGAGGGCTCGTGTTTCCTAGAGCATAATCAACATAAACACAGTAGATTTGTCTACCACACCATCACTTGTAAACACGTTATTGTTTTTCAATGAAAACAACTTCCTCCTCTTAAGAACAAAATGAGCAGAAAAACAATTAATGGGTCCATCTAATAATCCTCACAAACCCTTAGAATGCAGGAAAACTTGTTCTATAGGGGAAACTATTAGGTTCAACTCACAAACTAACAAATTGGTGTTTTACCGAAGCTAATTGTGAAGGATGATTATCAATGATATTTCACCAAATACACCCTATCAAATAACTGAAATATTAACTGAATTCAAGGTAGGCCTTGCGTTTACGAAATGGGATTAAGTTATTTTGGTTGTAGGCAGCAAAATTGTGGAGGAATCGGGGGGTTGAAAGATGATGAAAAGGAAGTTCGAGTATTGTAGCAATTCAGGACTATAGCAAACAAGAATTTTAGCAACTTGGTACCATAGAAAAACAATATTGTAGCAATGCAGAGAAGAGTTTTAGGATTTAAAGAAAATTAGCATATATGTCTTGGGTGGTAGGGTTACGTAGAAAAGAAAAATTTTGAAAGATTTTTTTTTGGAATTAGAGTGAGAGTATATGAAAATATATATGGTGAATTTATGACTTCTATTCTAGGATTTATTGGCAAACTCATAAATATATTATTGTGTTCTCTTCATTGAATTAAAACAAAGGTTTACATCTCTTCAATAGCCTAACAATGCTTAACCATTAATAAATCAGTCCTACTTAGATTTCA
>JANAVB010044996.1:0-61073 GCA_029216955.1 Iris pallida | reverse complement strand
CGATCGTCTTCAGATCGGATTCCTATAGTTATACTTTTCCAGAATTCTTGTAATCTTCTTTTACAAGGTTTATTGAAATAAAGATCAACTTTTGTTTTTGTAAACAAAATGGCGACTCTGCTGGGGACGACTTTCTCCTCCGATGAGGAAGGAAGTGACAACTTAATGTGACATTGCGTCTATCGGAAAGACGTAGAAGACGCTGGTTGTGAAGGTCAACCAGAAGGCCTACGAAGCCATGATCAACTCCAGGACCACCCCTCGCACTGCAACAACTTCTGTCACGAGCAAAGTATGCCCAGTGTGGGTCCCCAAGACTGCTGCGCAGTCTGTTGATTCTGCCACCAAGACTGCTGTGCAGTCTAAAGTCTCTGCTACTAAGACTGTTGCACATTCTGTTATCTCTGCTGTTGCACAATATCCCTCTACTACTCATGCGCAGTCTGCTTCCCTTGCCAGTGCACAAACCACTTCATATGCTGCCATGTCAAAGTGCAAGACTCATGTTCCTTTGGCGCAATTGGCTGCCACTCTGCCTGCACAATCCACCATTCCAGCAACCAGAGTACAACTCAAGCACTCTGGCAACAAAACTCCTGCTGCACAAGCTACTATGACTGAAACCAGAAGACTTTCTGCCAGAGTTGCTCATGCGAAACCTGCCAGTGCGCCATCAACCCATGCACAAACTGTGCCTGCACAATCCAAGAGAGACAGCCCTTTGGCTAATCTCTCCTCTTTCTACAACAAGGAGAAAAGCTCTGCTCTTCCTCTCAAGCACCCTGTTGCTCCTGCGCAATCCACTGGAGGTAGTCTTTTGGCTATTCCTCCTCATCTCCAAAACAAAAAAGGCCCTTTGGTCTTTTCTCAAACTTCCTTGTCCCACGACTTGGAAGACAACAGAGGGAAACGCTCTTTAGCTAACCCTTCTTTACAAAACAAAGGAAAAGGCCCTTTGGTCTTTTCTCAGTCTTCCTCGGTTTTTACCGTAGAAGATCAATCTGAATGTGCTCCGGCACTAGTCAGTACAAGAACTCTTTCTCACAAGGGTTCTTCTTTCCTCCTTGTTAAAGGGAAGTGTACTGATCAGAGAGGTATTCTGCCTACTCCGGTAGCAGAGTTCCAAGATCTCCCAACTCTCCAGATATCCCGTTCAAGACAGGAAAAATTGCTGGTGTCTCAAACAGAAACCCCTGGGGTGAGTTTGCTGATCTAAGAACATATCTCAATCGACCAACTTCGGTGAAACGCAAACAGCCAATGCCGAAAACCAACCAGCACCAGAAGCAAACTTCCAGGATCAAGAATCCGGACACCTATGCCAATGAAATGAGTACTTCCCTGTACACTCAAGGGACAAAACAATTGAAGAATCGGAACCATGTTTCGAATATTGTTAAAGAATACATCCCTCGAACTTCTGCTCGTCCCGTTGCTGTTCCCGATCTCCGAGAATACTTCAAGCAAAAACGGGACAACATCTCAACATCCCCAGTGCAACCACTTGGACACCATTGCAATCACAAAGTTGTCATCAAGTGTTGTTGTCAGACAACCATACGATCTGTCTTCGATCGTCTGAACTTTTCAAACTCTGAACCTAAGTCGGAAGATGAAGACGACGTTTTGTATGCTGCTGTCAACATGACTTCCAAAGACACTGGGGGTAGGAAGTGCTCCAAGCACGGCAAGCCTCGCAGGCCAAGCCAGTGGTATTTGGATCTACTCCAAGAATCCTCTGAAGGAGTATTCCAACATACCCGATCCCGAAGTCGAGAAACAATCGGTCAAAGGAATCTTTAAGATCCTTTCGGTCATCTTCCCCCTTCTCACTCAGAAGATGATTCCTTCTCCGACTACGATGCATACAGCAAAAGCTCAGAACAGACAATGTCCTCCACTGTACCCAGAGAAGTGATTAGCTTGTCAATGAAGATCCTGATGCTTCCAGTTCAGCAAGTCAAGAACAGGACAATGTCTTTCGAATCGCTGCATTAGAAGACAAACTGAAAACCATGGCTGAAATGGTTGCAAGTATGCATTCCATTATTGTGGCCCAGCATACGGTACCACCGACCGTACCTCCTACAAATCCTGAAATCATAGCATCGTCGGTACCTGTTAATGCAGGACTGGGGGTAGCATCTACTCAAGTACCACCTGTACAGATTCAACCTACTCCCAGTCAGTCAGGTGCTGGGGGTAGTGCTTATCACGCTGTTCCTCCCCCTGGCAGCACTTCTTCCAGTCAGTTCATTAACCATTTCGAGGTAATGACTGTCCAACTTCAACCAAATGATGCTCTTCTTACCAGAGTATTCGTTGGCTATTTAGCTGGCGTAGCCTACGATTGGTACAGAAGCTTGCCCGATGGTTATATCACCTCCTTCTCTGGCCTAAAGCAAATTTTCTTGGAACAATTCTATGAGGGGATCAACGACATGACCATATCAGCCCTCAATAAAATCAAACAAAGACACAATAAAACTGCTGAGAGTTTCATTGAAAGATTCCGTCGGAAAGCTTTAAAATGCCTCCTGGAACTCCGGCTGCTGTTACCATAGACACCTGCAAGGCAAATCTTTTGCCTATCATCAGTATGTGGACGGGATCTACTCAGTTCCAAGATTGGCCATCCTTCATTGTCAACGCTAAAGCAGCTGAAGTTAGCGCTGACAAATTCAAGCAGTTGGGGGTACAAATGTCTAACCCCGACCGGGATGAGCACCAGACATCGGGTGGTGGCAATCGCCAGAACAACCGCAAGGGAAAAGAAATTTTGAATATCAATTTGAATAAAAACAAGAATCTCTGGCAGTCAACGTAGCTCCCCCTACGTCCACTTCTACTCCTTCAGCACCTCCACCAAGGGAACCTCATCTGAAAATAGAGTACTTTTAACGAGAATGACACTGTGAGCATCTTTGATTGCTTGATCAAAAGCAATAAGCTTCAGCTCCCAGATCCCAAGAAGCCTGATGAAGTCGGTAAGACTGATCATCCTAAGTACTGTGTCTATCACAGGTTCATTGGGCATCCCACTCGAGCATGTTATGTGCTCAAAGGCAAAATTCAAGAGCTGGTCAATGCTGGTGTTATCACCCTGCAGCAAGATGAGAAGACTGTTACCGCAAACATGGTCTCAGTTCAGTTTGGTGACTTTTCGCCGCAGATGGTACAACATGGTGTCATTCCTATCCCCAAAGCTACTCTTAAAATTGAGAATCTCCCTCCTCCACGAAGTGAAGGTCTCGTCCCCTTGTCTCTTAACAACGGTGAGATTATGTGGATTCATCCGGATCTTGCTTCAGAGTTCGAACTTCCCTCTTCCTCCAAGAAGAAAGACCGCTCCAAGGGCAAGACAAAGACTTGCAATATGGTGTCTTTTGACCCCATAGTTGACGAGGAAGTCCTGCTGGGTACCAGATCGGGGAAAGTCTATCTAAAGGATTACCCCGAAGCTCAAGAGAATCCTGCATCTTCTTCTGAGCCTGCTCCAGTGCAGCCTGCTTCTACTGAGGATATTCCTATTGCGTCCTCACCGGTTGTAGAGTCTACTCCTCCCATGCCGACAGTTGCTGACAAAGGCAAACAGGTCCGTTTTGACAAACCTTTGAAGAAGTCATCTCCCTCCGGACTTGAAAAGCCTTACAAATTTGATATCTTGGCTCAGTTAGCCAATACACCAGCCCGGTTGTCCATCTTCGAGCTCTTGCGTCTTTCCAAAGAGACTTGGAAAACTCTGAGCGAGGCTCTCATGCAGGCAGAAACTTGTCTAGCCCTTCTGAAGAAGCCGAAAGCAGAGCCAGTCTCTAGCCTCCATTGTCATAGTGTGTTGGAGTTAATTCCAAACATAACTTTCACACAGGATGACATGTTGATAGAAGACAACAGGCATGACCATCCTCTCTACTATACAGGATACGTCGACTCGATGAAAGTCGATCGTATTCTGATAGACCCAGGGTCTGCTCTTAGTATCATGACGAAGACAATGTTAGATGCGCTGAAGATCCCAGTGCATAGTCTTTCCAGTACAAACAACCATCCTCGGGTTCAATCAGGGAAGGAGTGAGCCTCTGGGCAAGATTCGCCTAAAACTCCAAATAGGCAATCTTCGTACGAAGGTGACCTTTCTGCATGAGCATAACATTGTTCCTTCGACTCTCCATCAATATTTTAAATATGTTGATGATAATGGAAAGGTACAAAAGGAGGTTGCTGATCTCTATCCTTTCAAAGGCGTCGAAGCATACTGCAACGATGCTCGTATGTACAAGGATGAATTCATGAAGGTTGTCCTGTCTCTGGACACTGAAGAAGAGCAAGAAATAGTGTCCAATGACACCCTTATCATACCTGTCAAAGGGCGTGTTTCTCGTCCACAGTCCTCCAAGCCACTAGCTATTCACTTGCCAGTTCAGAAGCAACCAACTGATGATGGTCAGGATCAAAGGGAGCTCACCTCTTCTGAGCCACTTGTTATTGACTTACATCGTAACAAGAAAAAAAGGCAGCTCACCTCTCTGAGCCACTTGTTATAGATTTATCTCATAACAAGGAAAAAAGGGAGCTCACCTCCTCTGAGCCGCTTGTTATCGACCTTCGTCGTAACAAAGCCAATCCTCCTCCATGTTCTTCTTCTCCCTTTTGTAATCAATCTGACCAAGCCTGCTAAGGCTAAAGGTCCTGCTGTAAATACAAATGTACAAATCAATAAAAAAGTATCTACTTTCCAGTATACTGATGTCATTTATCATGCTAAGTGCTATTTGGATATGTTAGATAGCTATCAGTCATTTACAATGGGAGTTGTACAATCTCTTCAAACAGAAGTCTCATTTGAACACCCGAAGGATTCATATCGTATTGTTCCCGCTCGTAAGAAAGGTGAGAGTCCAATACTTTTTAGTAAAGGACCGGAACAACAATTCAGCTATACGGATGATAGCAAAAGTAATAATATGGGGCATCTTCAACTCCGTTGTTACAGTCAACAATCAAAAAACATCATCCGAAAGATGGGTTACGACTTCAAAAGTGGCCTCAACTACGGTAAGGGTAGAAGAACTCCTATCCGTACGGCCGTTTCGAAAGGAAAATCAGAGATGTACTATAGCAGGACTTAAAGAGGTCTCGAATATGCTTCTCCTCCATATTATCCCCAGCAGACTCCAAATCCGATAGTGAAGAGCGCTCTAACTCTTCTGATTCTAGATTATGGGATTCTGACACTAGCATCGGTCAAGTTCATCGATTGACTGTATCTTCTAACATGGTCTCTGTCGAACTTCCAGAAGGCTATGACGAGGATGTTGAAGAAAGTCCCAAAACAGATCCTTGGGCTCAACGAATGGATACCCAATGGGAACTCCGATTCGACAAAGGGAACCTCCTACCGAAGATCAATTAGTTCAAGTTGATGTAGGAGAGAGCGGGTCACCTCGTCCAATATTCATCAGCAAGAACCTCCCCGAGGCAGATAAGCAAGAATTAATTCTTCTAATTAAAGAATACATTGATGTCTTTGCCTGGAGCTACGAAGACATGCCAGGTCTAGATCCTAAAGTTGCTACTACAAACTGAATATCTTGCCGAATGCAAAATCGGTCAAACAGCAACAACGAATTTCAAGTCGGAAATGATGGACGCAATCGATGATGAAGTCAGAAGCTCATCGCTTATGGCTTTATTCGAGAAGAGCAGCATCCTGATTGGGTAGCTAATGTCGTTCCAGTTCTAAAGAAAACCGACAAAGTTGAGTCTGCATCGACTTTCGGGATCTTAATAAAGCATGTCCAAAAGATGAATTTCCTCTACCTATCACGGACGTCATGATTGACAACATTTGTGGGTTCGAAAGAATATCTTTTATGGATGAATTCTCCGAATACAATCAGATTCAGATGAATTCTGAAGACGAAAAGCATACTTCTTTCGCACTCCTCGCGGAGTCTACTGCTACACTGTCATGCCATTTGGTCTCAAGAATGCTGGTGCAACATACCAACGAGCCATGAGTACCATATTTCGAGATCATCTGCACAAGACTGTCGAATGCTACGTCGATGATATTGCTGTCAAAAGTCGTCTAAAGGAAGATCACATCCAAGACTTGAGAACTATCTTCAATCTCATGCGCCAACATCAACTTAAAATGAATCCCACCAAGTCATTCTTGGGTGTCTCTAGTGGCAAATTTCTCGACTTCGTCATTACCTCTAAGGGTATACACATGGATCCCAAGAAGACCAAAGCCATTCAAGAGATGCGTCCTCCACGCAACCTAAAAGAGCTACGAGAATTCCAAGGTCGACTTGCGTACATCAGGAGATTCATTTCGAATATGTCTGGACACTGCAGACCATTTACTCAACTAATGAAGAAGGGTGTATCGTTTGGACCGAAGAATGTCAACGAGCATTTGACGACGTAAAGCGGTATCTCATGAATCCACCAGTCTTGGTGCCACCAATCTCGGGCATACCATTCTTAATGTATGTCCGTGCTATGGATCATTCATTGGGTGCTTTATTTGCCTAAAAGAACAAAGAAGGTCACGAATAGGCCATCTACTATCTCAGTCGTATGATTGTTACCGAACACCGTTATAGTCCGGTCGAAAAAGAATGCCTAGCTCTTATGTTTGCTGTTCAAAAGATGAGGCATTACATCATTGGCCAAACTATTCATGTCATATCCTGAGTTAATCCTCTTTGGGTACTGATGAAGAAGCCTAGCACACTCAATTCTCGGCTGGCAACATGGGCCATTCTGCTAGCCCAATATGACATGGTATATGTTCCTCAAAAATTGTCAAAGGTCAAGCACTGGCAGATTTCTTAGCACTCATCATGTTCCGGAGACATCTAAACTCTATGACGAAATTCCAGATGAGACTTTGGAATCTAATACAATCTCCGAAGAATTTCCTACTTAGCGTCTATTCTTTGACGGTGCATCCAGGATCGGACCCAATGGTGCCATTGTCACAGGAGTTGGAGTTGTCTTGTTTCTCCAGACGAGTCAGCTATCCAAAGAGCATACTTTTAGATGATCCTTGTTCCAACAACGTGGCAGAATACAATGCTCTACTCATTGGCCTTCAGCTAGCCAAACAACTCGACGTCGAGTATCTTGAAGTCTATGGTGACTCTAAGTTGGTTGTTAATCAAGTTAGAGGGACTTATGAAGTTCGCCATCAAGATCTAGTGCCTTACTATGAAGCGGCCATCAACATGGCTACATCATTCAAAGCTTTCTTCATCGAATATGTACCGAGCTTGCAATACTGAGGCCGACGCTTTGGCTAATCTTGTAGCAGTTTTAGCCATCCCTATCAAAAGATAGCAGGTGGTGGTCATCTCTAATCGGGAACTGTTCTGCGTTGAAAACAATCGTAACATTAAGTTCAGTAATCTTACTGAAGCCAATGTTATCAATAAAGATTGGAGAACTCCATTCATCAACTTCGTGGTCCATGACATACTCTCTGAAGATCCCAAGGAGGCTACGAGTATTCGTCGACGGTCTCTGCGATTCTATTATAATCATACCACCAAAACTCTCTACCGGCGAACTTATGACGGTATACTCTTACGCTGTCTTGCTGGTGATGAAGCAAAGCAAGTATTGCGTGAAGCTTACGACGGTCTGCGGAGCACATCAACCCGGTCCTAAGCTACAGAATTGCATCCGACGCATGGGTTACTACTGGCCCTCAATGGTATCTGACGCATCGAATATGCAAGAAAATGTCGAGCTTGTCAAATCCATGCAGATTTTATTCATCAACCATCGAATTCCTTCATCCGACTGCTGCTTCCTGGCCTTTTGAAGCTTGGGGCATGGACATCATAGGACCCATCAATCCTCCTTCTTCTAGAGGACATCGGTTCATACTGGCAATAACCGATTACTTCTCCAAATGGGCCGAAGCTATACCGTTGGCTGAAGTTAAGACCAACAGTGTCATCAACTTCGTCAAACACCATGTCATCTATCGATTTGGTGTACCTCGAAGGATCATCCATGACAATGGACCTCAATTCATCAGCCAAAAGTTCACAAGGTTCTGTGACGATCATCGGATTGACAATGTCGCTTCGACAGCCTACAATCCTGCTGCTAATGGCTTAGCTGAAGCTTTTAACAAGACTATCATCAAGCTCCTCAAGAAGTTTGTGTCTACTAACAAACAAAACTGGAGTAAAAAGCTTGGGGAATATCTTTGGGCCTACCGTACTACGGTCCGCAATCCTACAGGCTGTACACCCTTCTCTTTGGTGTACGGCTGTGAAGCAGTTCTACCCCTGGAACTCCAAATTCTGTCTTTGAGAATTGCTATCGCCAACGAACTCACGATAGAGAACAACGATCTTCTCCGACTTCAAGAGTTAGAAGCGCTTGATGAGAAGTGGCTATTGGCTCAACAGCATATTGAGTTATACCAAGCCCGCATCTCAAAGACTTTCAACCGCAAAGTTAAGGTAGAGCCTTTCAGAAAGGAGAGCTCGTTCTAACGGTCAGACGTCCTATGACTATGACTCACTCGAGCAAAGGCAAGTTCGATGCAAAGTGGGAAGGTCCATATATCGTAAGCAAAGTCTTTTCAAATGGAGCCTACCAACTCACAGAGCTAGACGGTCGAGTTACAATGATGCCTATCAATGGCAAATTCCTCAAAAAGTATTATGTTTAAATGTAATAGACATTGCTTGTAATCATCAGACAAGTTCATAAATAAAATTTTGTTTTATTTTATCTTGAATGATAGTACATAATATCAAGGAAGATCACTATCATCCTTCTCAAAATTGGGACGTGGGCCACTACCGTCCTTATCAAAAACATGATCAGCAAAAGAGTCAAGAACATTCTGCTGGAACCCACCAAGAATTTGCAAGCAGCCATCCTCATAGCTTCTTCTTCTTCAGTCTTCCCTGGTTCGAGAAGGAAGTCCAAGATGTCTTTTGGCGTTTGGGGGCAGATGAACCTTCGCCCGTTGTTATCTGCTTTGGTTGAGCCGGCTCGACTGGACGTTCTTCAGCACCCGCTTCCACCTTCGGGGTGACCTCGGCCTTCTTGGATGCATCTCCAGACGACATCTTTATGTTGAAAAGTGGAAGTGACCATCCCATCTGATTTTTTGTTCTATTTATAGACAGAGAGTCGTAAGACTATAAAGCGACACATTTATCTGACGGTCCGCCCGTTCATCATAATCATTCATTAACGGTTCGTCCGTTCATCATAATCATTATCCGACGGGTTATCCGTTCATTCATCACATTCATCCGACGGTTCATCCGTTATTACTTTTTGACGGTTCATCGTTCATCACACACATCCGACGGGTTATCCGTTCATTATCACATTCATCCGATGGTTCATCCGTTATTATTTTTATCTGACGGTTTATCCGTTCATCACAATTATCGACGGTTTACCTGTTCATTCATCATATTCATCTGATGGTTCGCCCGTTCATCATCCGACGGTTCGTCCGTTCACACATCCATTTGACGGTTCGCCCGTTCATCATCCGACGGTTCGTCCGTTCACACATCCATTTGACGGTTCGCCCGTTCATCATCAGACGGTTCGTCCGTTCACACATCCACTTGACGGTTCGCCGTTCATTTATCATCCGACGGTTCATCCGTTCACACATCCACTTGACGGTTCGCCCGTTCATCATCCGACGGGTTATCGTTCATCACATTCATCCGACGGTTCATCCGACGGTTCATCCGTTCATTACTTTTATTTGATGGTTCATCCGTTCATCACATTCATCCGACGGTTCAACGTTCTACTTTTATTTGACGGTCCATCCGTTCATTACTTTCATCTGACGGTTGTCCGTTCATCATATCCATCGACGGTTTATCCGTTCACTCCATAATTATCCAAGTTTACCCATTCATCACATCCATCGGACGGTTTATCCGTTCATTCCACATTATCCGACGGTTGTCCGTTTACACATCCACTTGACGGTTCGCCCGTTCATCATCCGACGGTTGGTCCGTTACACATCCATTTGACGGTTCGCCCGTTCATCATCCGACGGTTCGTCTGTTCGCACATCCATTTGACAGTTCGCCCGCATCATCCGACGGCTCGCCCGTTCATTACATTCATCCGACGATTCATTTCGTTATTTGTTTTGACGAATCATCCAGTTCATTTCAGCAACTTGTCATCTTTGATTAAGTTATCTATTGAAATAATGATATTCAATAAATTATATTTGCCACATCCATATTACCTCTGAGCAGATATAATTGAATATGATTATTTTCCAGAATCAAGAAATATATCATATCTTTTACCTCTGAATATTTTCTATCTCTATTATTTATATCTGAATAAGATATGCAACAAATAATAGAGCCACAAAAATCTCTTTTTATTGATCGACAAAAATTGAAAGATATTACAACATTACATATCACAAAAAGATTGAAGATACAAAAATTCTCATTCCGCCGGTGGAGTCATTAAGTTGGTCATATGCTGCTTCAAAGATTGTAACCGCTCCTCACGAGATTCCATCACCCGCTTCATAGCTTCTTCCATCCCAGACTTGTCGTCGAAAGATGGCATAGTTACTATTCTGCGAGAGATTTCTTCTTGATGAGTTGCGACATACTCATCCCTTTCCAGAGTCAGAGCATTCAGTTGTTGAACTGTAGTCTGGTGTTGTACGGCCTCGTCCTCCAGAGCAAGCTGAACAAGTCTCAGCTCTTCTTTAAGACGGATAGATTCTAATTGCAGCTCAGCAACTTTCTCTCTTTCTCGTCAGCAACAGATGCTACTGTTTTCACTTTGGAATTATATTCAGCATATTTATTAGAGAAAGTGTTCAAAAGAACTTGCAGGTCAACCTTTGCAACTGCAGCTTCTTGTGACATCCTTTCGAATTCAGCTTTTACCTGGAGATCCATCTCTCCCCTATTCAGCTCTTTGTAAATTTTAACCGATGCCTCCAGCTCATCTAGTACGGGTTCAAGAAAAACAGCCTGAGCTTCGTCGCCTTGATGACGGATGGCATCGATCAAATAGGAGGTTGGACCTCTGACGGTGGAGAAACCAGCATTCTTTTTCTATCACCCTATCTACTAAGGGTTTCAAAGAATTAAAGAAAAGGTTGCTGAAGGAGCTGACGAAAAACGGTTGGTAGCCAGAGCACCCGGAGTAGCAGCTACTCCCATAGACGTGGAAGCAACAGCAGGTGTCTGTGAAGATAGACGTTCGGTTTCTTCTCTTTGAGTAGACGGCTCTTTAGCCAGAGGAGTCATCGTAGAGCTAGTTGCTCCTCCCAGATGCTCTTCTGCAAAATCAAATGATCCTATCATTGATTTTTGTTGTCATTAACAACTAATTGAAAAGGATCAAAAGATCAAGGGCAATCTTACCATGACTTGCCCCAGCAACAAGCCTTTGTCTATTGGCACAGATTCTAATCTAGCAGAGGTAGCCTCAGACATCACTGTTGGCTACTTTCGGCCTCAGAACCACCCGAGAAATGTCGGCTACCGCTAGCGATAGCCGTTACTGGCACTATGTCTGTGCACACGGGAGGAACCGGGGAAGATTCAAGTTCTGCATAAAAATGTAAATGTCAGCTATTTGAATCTATGAAAAGAGGGTAGATAAAATATTTAATACCTTTTGGATCAGTAGGAGTAGTTTTAGCAGGTGCTACTTCTACATCTGTATTCCTTTCCGGAGACACGTACACCTCCACATCCGTTTCAGGATGTAGCGTGTCATCTACGGCTTCGGAGACATATGAATCAGTGCCTTCTTCGGGATTTAATGTATCATCAACATCTTCTGTCGATGTATTTATTGCTTATGCTGTCCTTTGGAGCTTCCTCGCTGGCAGTTGCGGCAGCAGCTTGATCGACATCGTCCTGCAGACCGAAGTCGCAATCATTTAAAGCTTCAATCATTAGACGATCTTCTTTTCACGGAGCCCTCCTGGTGTAGCAGGAATCTGGGTAGTTCTTACCGCAAAAGAAGGAGATTGTAAAATTTTATCATCCCTCTGTCCAGTTTCATCTCTCAGTTCAGCTTCAGCCCCTAGCTCAGCTTCATCCTTTGTGCAACCTCATCCCTTGGCTCTGGGGAAGAGTCTCCTGCCTAGGCTCGGAGGCAGGTGTAGGGGATGACATGGTTATTCCAGCTACAACACTGGCCACCACCGAAGACAAGATTTGTCCCGGAGGGGTGATCACCCTCTTTCTCCTTCTAGAGGCCAGTTTCTTTCTACGAAAGGTCTTTCGGGACTCTCCACATCTACTACATCGACCCCTTAGAAGAGAGGTCGGTGTGGTCGCTTCTTCTCTTTGGGTCGACTCGGCCAGTTGCCAAGACTGTGACCTGGTGGTGACTTTCTCTGATGGGTCTAAGATAAGTTTTTTCTTTGCAACCGGAGAAGAAGGTTCATTAATCCTTCTCTTTCTCTCCTTGGTTAAAGATTTGACCACTTTCAAAGAAACTCGCAGTGGTTCATTGACCTCCTCAGGGAAGTTAGCTTCCCTTGAGGCTTCCAAGGGATCATCCACTGGTTCATGCTGCTCATCATTACCTGGAGTAGCATAATAGTTGCTCCCTTCTTCAAATGCGTCGCGTCGCGAAGCTATCTACAAGATTGAAGTTCGGCGAATGTATTTGCAGCTGTGTAAAAAAGTAATATGTATATAACTTTCGCGGGCTGTGATCATTCTTGGTCGGCATCGAGAACACTGTCCTTGTGTCTCGAGCGTTGTAATAGGCCCATGCTCTGGCACCATCAATCAGATACCCCTTTCCTTGTAGGCAAGTTATAGCATTGCCTACGTGGAACCGTCGTAACCAAATTGACGACGAAGCGGCTTGGCAAATATAGTTCCAAGAAACACTCATCTTCAAATCTATATACCAATGCGACGGCCTGATCGTCCACAGCCAATCAAATGCTGCCCGACCCAACGGCTGCCTCCCAAGGTCAACTAGATTTATCGACATATGTTCATAACCGGCTGGAGGGGCAAAGCAATAAAAATTCTATCCTTGCCAAGGTTTAGGGCGTCTCAGTCCTTCAGACTAACGTACACCATTTGCTACGGGAGAATCTCGAAGGAAGCTACCACTGACTGCTCCCATGTCGGGGTTCATCAAAGACGGATGGTGCAGAAGCAACCACCCGAATAGATAGGTGTAAGGCAACTCCAATCGAGGGAAGTTCCCTTTCTCACCCTTCCACTTGATCATGGAGTCGACATACAGACGGAGACATTTATTCTACAGGTCATCGCTGAAAGAAAATCCATCCGGTAGCCGAAGATTAACCGACGGCACGAAGAGGACACCGCGTGGAAGCGGTCCACGACGCTTGCTCCTGGTACAACGAATCGACGGAGCCAGTATGTCAGGAATCCCGCCAGCTGGGCTTCTCGTGACATAGACCTGTAGCCCATTCTTATAAAGCTTTCAACAAAGTCTCCGGGCTTGAGCGGAGGGTATTGGTGTTCATCATTAACTCTGATATCCATCTTCTTATTCTCTTCCATCAATTTTATTACCTTACTGTGGCTAAGGGATTGGAAAAAAGTTGGGTTGCATGTGTCATGATCTTTGGTCTTTTTCTATTATATGATTAAGAAAAAGATACGGCAACCACTTCGATGAATAACAGGTGCCAGAAGAGCCGCTCTTGTAGTACAGGGAGCATATGTTATAATGGCACAATAGTTCGTCGAAGACAGCCACTATTTCTGTATTTTTCGATGTAGTTCTCTAACTCGTCGTTTGTGGGAACATACTCCTCATAAGGGAAGTCTCCCGTTGGTAGGCATGAGATATACTTTATCTCATGAGGGCCATCCCATCCCTCCGCAGGGCGTCATGAACGTCCCTGTCCTATAGTTATACCTCTCTGCCAGGGCCAGAAACAGATGAGGGTTTGGGTGGAAGCCATACACGGTAGCATATACCGCATTATAAAACTCGATCTCTTTAAGTTTGTCTTCAAACTGAGCCAATACCCAGTTAGCTATGCAGTTCCACCTCCTATTGTCCGGGTTCACCAGACCGGTCAGCCGGATGTCTTGATCGGGTATCTGCCCTCCGCCTTTGCATACTCATTAGCAAAAATTGGTGTCCCACCGACAGCAGTAAAAAGAGTTCTCTGGAGGGATACAGCCTGGCTTCAACCTTCTGAGTAAAGTGTTGTGTCGCTCAGAAGAGCTATAGAACATCTCTATTGTTTGGGCCTTTCTTGACACAGATCTTTCCTGTCTGTGCCTGCTGAAGGGGAGTAATGTCCCAGTCCATCCTCCTGTGATGGCTTGCATAAGCATATCGTGCTAGAGGGAGGCATCTAGCAATGTCCGGTAACAGGATCAGTTTCTCTTTCTTTGGAAAGTTCTCGACTCAACACGGTGTCTGGGTTGAGAACTCTTGTCGATGGCTTCGCCAAATAGGAACATGGGTTTCTTGTGGGTGATGGCATCAGCAAACTGCAAGGGCTTCCCATTCATCAGACTTAACAAAGTCTCATCGTCCTGAGCTATCAAGATAGCTTGGTGGGAGGTGGCAGTGCATATTGTGGGAAGAGCACATGGGATAAATCTTCTTTGAATTCGGCTCAGCAAGGGACCCTGCAAATATTTCATATTCAGGGTCCTCTCTGATGTTAAATGCATCAAACAGAAAAAATAGAATTTAGTACAAGTGAAATTAAAGATTCTGTCAGCAGATTGCGCAAGCATCAGATTGCGCAACCATCAGATTGCGCAACAATAGCTTCTATGTGCAAACTATCCAGTGGCGCCAACTCATCCACTTGCGCAAGCCATCAGATTGTGCTGAATAACTTGTGCAAAGCATCAGTTTGCGCTGGACAGCCTTGCGCAAATCAGCAGACTGTGCTGACTTTTGCCAGCACGTTCTAACCGATTGCGTAAGAAAATAATCTGCATAAAAATGAAGATTATTGGATTTATGCAACCAAAACCCTAAACAGGGCGACGCAACGTAACCAAATCTCTAAAAAAGATCGGTTTGAGGGTGGGTGCAGCAATGACGAAGAACCCTAAAAAGGGGTTTTCGATCGGATGTCTACCTTGCAGTGCTGGGTGAGCCGCTTCATGACGAGAAGGGCGCGGCACGGCACGAGTCGAGGACTCGGCGGGGGCCTTGCCTTTCTCAGCAGCAGAGCACTTTGGAGCCATGGAGATCGACGGGAAGAAGAAGAAGAATCAGGAAAGCTCAAAAGTTTTCTCTTTTCAAAGTTCAAAGCAAGTAAAGAATGGCAGTGAAAGAACGGAGAACTATTTATCGTTTTCGAGAATGAACAGACTCCTCAGATTGCGTCGAATAAACAGGAGCTAATTCCTCCGATTGTGCAGACAGGTCATCATATGCACAACTTGATTTTAAAATCAAAATTCAAAGTATTTCGAAGCTTTGACTATCTTCAAACTTCGAAAACTTTGAAGGGGCCTTGTAGGTCCTAAAAATCAAGTTGCATCCATCAACAAAGTCATAAAAATCAAATTAAACATCCTTCAAGTGAACTGCGCAGAAGACAGATTACGCACCAATTCAATTGCGCAGATGAACTGCGCATACTGACGTTGCCTCGTCATCATTACCTGACAGAGAATCAGATCTTCTGACACACGAGAGAACGAGGAAACTGTTCGTTTATCGTCAGTACAGCGCTCGAGGACAGCTGTACATACAGCGCAATCCAGCCCAGCACGGTCCAGCCTAGCGCAATCCGATGCCAGCACAATTCAGGTGGCGCACTCCATCACTACAACTGACAAAGTACACGTGGCCTTTATGCCATCAATGACTCATTACGTGGTAACCGTCTGTACACGATCATGCGCATTTCAATCAAATAATGCCATGTGTCAAATACAGTTGGCCCACGATCAAGTAACTGCCAGCGCAGTCTGATGTCTGCGCGGTCCAATGTAGCGCAATCCAACTTGCAGTCCAGAATAACTAAAAAGTAGTTATTTCGGAACTCTATAAATAGAGTTTCAAGTCCTTCCTAAAGGGGATCATACATACATACACACAGAAATCAGAGAGTTCAGGAGTTCTTGCCAAAGTGTTGTTGCATTCTTCAGAGGCTTTTGCCTTCAACTTCAGAGGCTACCGTCTTCAAAGTTCACATCGTCCAAGGATAAAGCGATCGTCTTCAGATCGGATTCCTATAGTTGTACTTTCCAAAATTTTGTAATCTTCTTTAAAGTTTGTTGAAATAAAGATCAACTTTTTTTTTGTAAACAGCCGCATGCGCCCCTGCCATACCCCAGCCGCATGGACTGATTCCTTTCCAGCCGCATAGGACCCTGTTCCCCCCAGCCGCATAAGACTTGTTCTCTGTCGGCCGCATAAGCAGTCCTTGATTCTTAGCCGCATGGCTCTGCATCCGCAGCCGATGAAGTCGATTCTTCTGCAGCCGCATACGCTTGAATGTTCTGCAGCCGCATAAAGCTGTTCGTGGTCCTTAGCCGCATGTACTTCTGAATCCCGAGCCGCATGAGATCTGATCTCTTGGCCGCATGAGCTCTATTATCCCTGGCCGCATGAGCTCTATTCTCTTAGCTGCATGGCTCCTTCCACAGTCTTTTCTTTTATTATTATTATTATATTTTTATTATTAATATTAAATTGAAATATCACATTTACTTATGTCATATAAGTTCTAATATGTTCCATGGATACAATAGTGGCCCGCCGTGTCGCACTCTTAACAAGTAAACTGACATGATATATACGACATGCTGTTACGACAGCTAACCTGACATGAGAAGTATGAATGACCTGGACACCATGGGCGATTGTGTTTGTACAAATAAATCAGTATTGTCTTACATCATGTCTAGGATGGGATCCCTGAGTACCACGGTCAGGGATACCTACTGCAATTGACTAAGGCTAATAAACTAGAATAATTCAGTAGTCATAAAGAGATTTTTCAGCTACAGGCAATCCCGTTATCTAGGCACACTAAGTGGACTGTAGCCTACCGACGAGTAGGGCACATTTTAGCACACAGTCACATGTTGCATCCTTTATAAACAGACATTCGACCTGGATAACCGGATGGTCTGCAGGGCTTGTGGCTGTTGGGATAATCTCACTGCATCTTGCTATAACTAGGCCTGTGATAACCCTAGTTAGTTAAAGTATCAAGCCGTACTCATTGCTTGGCCGTGATTGATCGGATGGAGTCTAGCCCAGCTTAGTCTCATCTTGATCCTGTACAAGATTGTGATATGACATGATTAATTATGCTTGATTTACAATAACGATCATGGGTCCAGTTCTGTCAGGCGAAGGGTTATAACTCCGGTCCTTGTTTGGTTTAAGGTTGTAACCTAGCTCTCGGAGCAGTTCTGTGTCCTCTCTTCGTTTATTGTCTTATTGCTTCCATGCCATGCTCGTCGTGTTTTACCTTACTTCAATAACATGAGTACTTATGTCGGCCTTAACAATAAAGATCAGGGGTCCAGTTCTGTTCAAGCGAAGGGTTACAACCCGGTCCTTGTTTGGTTTAAGGGTTGTAACCTGGCTCCCGGAGCAGTTCTATGTCCTCTCTTCGTTTATTGTCTTATTATCTTATAAATAGTATTTGAGACGGGTTTCTATTCAGGTGACGGGTTGCAACCCTGGTATTTTTGGTTTAAGGGTTGCAGTCTGGCTACCTGAATGGTTTTCTCGTGCTCAATTTATTATCGTCATCTCTGTATTATCAGTATCTTTTAATTATTTTACATATTCATGCTGGTTTTAGTTCCTAAGTGAAGCTCCTTTGTGGCACTTGCTCTTTCTGGGGTCTGACCCAGCTGGTTTTGTATGGCCAGATATCGGAGCAGCACCAGAGGATCTACCTACCTTCCAGCCAGATGGTGACCACCAGGCGTAACCTGGCAACGAGTGGGTTTCTTTTTGTCCACCCACTTTATTGTAAAATTATTCTTTTGAGGCGTTTAGCCGGCGAGCATGTGTTAGCTCGTATTGCACCTTTATTTACTGTCTGCCTACGGGCTGTAACATGATTGAAAATCCTAGGGTTGATCATGTATGACTGAAACTCTTGCTAGTCCTGATATTTTGTACGACTAGCTCCATGATCATCTGAATATGTAATGTATGGGATGCCTTGCTATTATATTTGGTGCTCTGATATCTTGTAATTGTTATTACTTGCTTGAGATTGAGACAATAAGCTTCATGACCTTAGGTGACTGATGGCTTATAGATAAACCCTCATGTATTTAGACAGCCGTGACTGTATAGCGAGGGGTTGCACTTCAATAGCTAGCTATGTTCGCTCCCGCTCTCCAGTATTCTGGTTCTGGGGCATTGTTTGGTTTAAGTGGTGGCCCATGCAAGTCTTATAAATCAAGATATGTGAGGGTTTACCGAATAGATGTCTCAATCAGTACTCGTCCTTGATCTCTGCTCGTATCTTCTAAATCTCTAAAATCTTAACCTGATCACATGCTTGTATCGTTGATCTGTCCTGGTCCTTCCTTATTGTTCTTTATGTCGTCTTCTTCAGCGGTATTCTCCTGGTCCTATCGATCGGCAAGACGGAGCACCCCCTGTGGACCAGCAGCAACCCACAGATCAAGCCAACATTCGGGAGTAGCCTCCAGAGTGTGCCACTGGAGAGAGCCACCAGTTCAGCCCGTCCAGCCTGCAAAGCCTGATGATGGCACTTTGGTGGTCTCATCAGGTTATTATTAGCTTCCCAGGATCGTCGAGGAGATACCTTGCACCAGCGGTGGCAGATGCTTTAATCAGGGGAGGTCATCAGGGTAACAGCACGGCCAACAGCTTCAAACGCTTGAACCCTCCATTCTTCGACGACAGTGAAGATGCTATCGCTGCTGATGCTTGGCTTCAAGACATAGAGGTGATTCTAGAAGCAGCCAGGACTCCAGAAGACGAGAAGGTGGCCGTAGTGTACCTGCAGTTATTGGATCTTGCCCGCAGCTGGTGGGCGGCACAGGACGTTGGATTATTGGCACCTATTGTTTGGGCAGTATTCAGAGAGAGATTCCAGACCAAGTATTTCGATGCTGTAGCTCGATACGATCTACAGACGAAGTTCACCAATCTGAAGCAGATGGACAGCACGGTCAATGGATATGCGGCCGAGTTTTCGAGACTTAGTCGGTTTGCTCCTACCTTGGTAGCAACCGAGTTCGATAGAGCCCAGCGGTTCCAGCAGGGACTTCACCTGGAGATTTTATTGACATTGAGCAGTTTGAGCATCATATTTTTGATGCGGTATTGAGAGCAGCTAGGAGACATGAGTATACCTTCCAGAGGATCGTGGATAGGACCGGGGGGTCGAAAGCGATCCCACGGCCAGATGAATCAGTCTTCAGCACCAGTCCCGGCAGCCATGGCTTTGACCATTGGAGCTCCGAGGCGGATGGTCTCAGTGACGTCGGTTCAGCATTCAACCCCGATGCACCCTCAGCAGCAGAAGCAGAAGCAGTCTTCCGCAGTGGGATGTTCACACTGCGAAAAGCCATGGCATGTGGTATCGGAGTGTCGCAGAGCACAGGGTTTGTGCTTGGTTTATGGCCCCAGACCACAGGATTGGGAACTGCCCGAACAGGGGGAGTTATCTTTATCAGCCTTCTCTAGTCCTTCAGTTAGAGGACCAGCACCAGTCCAGCAGCAGCTGCAGTACCCGTTCCTGAGGCCGTTGCTGATGCAGGCCCAGGCATTCAGCAACAGAGACCGCAGCAGTATGCCCAAATCCAATCCCTGATCCAGAGCAGGCAGAGAATTTTTCAGCAGAGGGACCCGCACCCAGAGGACATAGTCAAGTGCTGGCTTTGACCATGGTAGAAGAAGGAATATCACCAAGTGAGGTAGTGGCAGGTACTATTCTCATCAACACCTTTCTAGCTTCAGTATTATTTAATTCTGGTGCCTCCCATTCATTTATGTCTGCACGATTCGCGACACGGATAGGACTGGAGCCCGAGTCATTATCAGTAAGGCTCAATATACTTACTGGTAACGGACTTGTGGGAGTATATAGAGTTTTTCTTGTATCGGATCGTAGTTAGCGGTAGAGAATTTTTTGCTAGATTGATAGAGTTCTGATGGCCGATTATGAAGTGGTCTTAGGGATGGATTGGTTGAGGGGTCAGTATGCTAGGATAGACTGCCACATCGGCATGGTTGTTTTAGCATTCAAGGCGAGCCGGAGTTTTCTTCTCCCGAGGCGAAGTTGAACCTTCTCCTCCAGTATTGCGGATGGTAGTAGCAGCAGTGCAGTTGCCTCGGATAGTCGAAAAGTTTTCAAATGTTTCCCAGAAGAGCTTCCAGGAATGCCGCCAGAGCGGGAGATCGAGTTCACCATAGACTTGATCCCCGGAACAGCCCTAGTATCGGAGAGAGTCTACAGGATGGCACCGTCAGAGCTAGAGATATTGTACAAGATGATTGAAAAACTCAGAACCAAGGGATTCATTCGTGCTAGTGGATCATCTTGGGGAGCCCCGATGCTTCTTGTGAAAAAGAAGGATGGTACGTCCAGGTTATGTGTAAACTATCGTACCTTGAACTCGGTGACAATCAAGAACAAATACCCTCTCCCGAGGATATATGACTTGTTTGATCAACTCAAAGGGGCAGAAGTATTCTCGAAGATTGACTTACGATCAGGATACCATCAGATCAGAGTCAGAGGCAGGACATCCCGAAGATAGCTTTCAGCTCCCGGTATGGGCACTAGAAGTTTCTTGTTATGCCATTTGGAGCAACCAATGTGCCAGCTGTATTCATAGACCTCATGAATCGCATCTTCATGCCTTATTTGGATCAGTTCGTGATTGTGTTCCTGGACGACATCCTGGTCTACAGCAAGAGTGAGGCAGAGAGCAGCATCTTCGTGTAGTTCTTCAAATTTTCAGAGAGCACCAGTTATATTCCAAGTTTAATAAATGCGAGTTCCGGCTTGATCGTATTTCGTACTTCGGTCATATCATCACCAGAGGAGAAGTAGAAGTGGATCTCCAGAAGATCATAGCTATTGAGTCGTGGCCAGTACCCGCACAGTTGCAGAAGTTTGCAGTTTTCTTGGCTTGGCCGGCTACTATCGGCGATTTATTTCAGACTTTGCTCGGATTTCAGCGCCATTGACCCAGTTGACCCGCAAGGATGTGCAGTTTGCTTGGATGGCAGAGTGCCCGGATTCTTTTAAGAAGTTGAAGCAGGGCTTGATGACGGCTCCTATTCTCACGCTTTCAGATAGGACCGGAGGATTCTCAGTAGTATTGTGATACTTCAGGCAGAGGCTTAGGATGTGTTCTGATGCAGTATGAAAGGTAATAGCTTATGCGTTACGACAACTTCATGATCATGAGAGGAATTACCCAATCCATGACTTGGAGCTGGCAGCAATAGTATTTGTACTTAAGTTGTGGAGGCACTACTTGTATGGAGATAGGGTGGAGATTTTCACCGACCACAAGAGCCTGAAGTATGTGTTCACCCAGAAGGATCTCAACATGCATCAGAGGAGGTGGCTAGAGCTACTTGTGGATTATGATGTCAACCTGCAGTATCATCCAGGAAAGGCCAACGTTGTTGTAGATACATTGAGCAGGAGAGCCGGAATTTATTTCCTAATAGCGCAGCTAGAATGTTGGCAGATCTTTAGAAGATGGGTATGGAAGTTGTTTCTTCCTTGTGTGGCATTGATGGCCAGTATGCAAGTTCAGTCCACTATAGTCGAGAGGATCCAGATGGCGCAGTCAGCAGATTCTAAGCTTCAGCGGCTTAGAGCAGAGTGCAAAACAGGACGAAGGCCAGAGTTATGCATTCATGGAGACGGTACACTTCGGCAAGGAAAGCATCTTTGTGTATCCAGTGGAGATATCAGACAGAAGATCATGGCAGAGGCTCACAGTTCTCAGTATTCCATTTATCCCGGTGGTACGAAGATATACCGTGATATTCGTCAGCACTTCTGGTAGAATGGCATGAAGAGGGAGATAGACTAGTTTGTCTCTCGATGTTTGGTTTGCCAACAAGTTAAAGCTGAACATCAGAGGCCAGCTGGACTTTTTCAGCCCTTGTCGATTCCAGAATGGAAGTGGGAGCATATAATCATAGATTTCGTGACTGGATTGCCTAGATCCCCGGCTGGCAGAGATACTATTTGGGTTATTATAGATAGGCTTACGAAAGTGGCTTACTTTCTTCCATTCAGAGTTGGTCAGTCGATGGCTCAGCTAGCAAGATGTACCTCAAGCAGATCGTCAAACTTTATGGTATACCAGTCAGTATTACCTCGGACCAAGATTCAAGATTTATGTCGTACTTTTGGCATAGCTTACAAGAGAGTTTGGGAACTCACCTCCAGTTCAGCTCAGCCTATCATCCGTAAACAGATGGCCAATCAGAACGTACGATCCAGACTCTTGAAGACATATTGAGATCTTGCACGCTCGACTTCGGTGGTTCGTGGGAAGATCACCTGTACCTGGTGGAGTTCTCGTATAACAACAGTTTCCAGGCCAGTATCCAGATAGCACCGTTCGAGGCAATATACGGTAGGAAGTGCAGATCCCCGCTGGCATGGGATGATGTTGGAGAGAGGCAGATGCTCGGTCCGAAAATGATTGCTCAGACCGTTGAAGTGGTCAGGAGAGTCAGAGGTCATCTTCGAGTTGTCCAAGATCGCCAGCGCCATTGGGCCGATTCTCATCGGCGCCCTCTTGAGTTTTCTGTCGACGACCATGTATTCCTGAGGATTTTGCCTAACCATGGCGTCATTCATTTCGACGTACGGGGAAAGCTTAATCCTAGGTATATAGG
Source organism: Iris pallida (assembly GCA_029216955.1). Classification (NCBI taxonomy): domain Eukaryota; kingdom Viridiplantae; phylum Streptophyta; class Magnoliopsida; order Asparagales; family Iridaceae; genus Iris; species Iris pallida. Next base: position 38,201 of record JANAVB010044996.1, on the reverse strand, counting down.
AACATTCGACATTCTGGAGCGAGTAGGAGATGTGTCCTATCATCTCGCTCTCCCACCGTCGCTACGTGAGGTGCATAACGTATTCCATGTATCCCAACTACGACATATATCCCAGACTCGAGCCACATCCTGGATCATTCGGAATTGGTTGTTGGTACCAACCTTTCGTAAGGAAAGGCCTGTGTCTATATTGGACCAGAGAAAGAAAATATTCAAGAACAAGACTATTAGCTTAGTCCGTGTTGCTTGGGTCATCACTCTTTGGGTGAGTCAACGTGGGAGCATGAGGATGATATCCGATCGCGATATCCCGACCTGTTTGACTCGTGAGGTATAATGTCTTCCTTATGCCTCATGCCTTCGATTTTTTGCTTGCATGAATGATTGCTTGATTGATTATCTTGTTATAGCTTGCCTGTGATTAGTATAGCTTGTCCTTGCTTCTCTAGCATCTTGATTGAATTTCGAGGACAGAATTCTTTTAAGGTGGGTAGAGTTGTAATGACTGTGGTTCGTATCACGTATTTGAAATACGTGTACGTATCTCGACTCATATTGCATGTCTTCTGGCTTGGTTCGGCTTGTTTGGGTTGGCTTGGTTCGGTTTGGGTTGCTTATTGGTTCATCATGAACTAAGGAGAGAACCCTTACCTACCACCACCATCCCCATTTATTAGCCCAACTCTTTCTCTCTCTTCATTACTCTTCTTCTCCACCATTACTTCTTCACCTACCAGGAAGAGAGCTTATGCAAGTGCAGCTTGCTTCATGGAGGAATTCCGTTTTATTGTTCCATTCTCTTCCTTACGAGATTCTAACACACTTTAGTACTTAGCATTTCTAATTTCCATGGTTCAATTTGTGTAGATCTAAGTTTATTGTATTTTCGAATTTCTTGGGTTTTGATCTACTTAACATTGTTATTTCCAAGTTTTGATGTTTCCATGTTGTAGAGCATTCGATTCTGCCCTATTTTGACCTACGGAAGTCTGGATTCCGATCTTGGATGAAGGATTTATGAAGCTTTGAAGTCATGGACTTCATGGCTCTTCTTTCTCGGACAAGCAGAGAAGAAGAACAGCTTCTGAGCCGCATAGCAGCCTCAGCCGTATGAATATCCATGCGACAAGTCTTTCTTAGCCACGTAGCGCATTACTTTCCAGCCGCATGAAGACAACTCCCTGCACTCGTATAAGGCTTTGGCAATTCGCAGTCGCATAAGACCCGCCCCTGGCCCAGCCGCATAAGACTCCACTTGAGCATAGCCGCATATGCTTGATTCATCCCGAGCCGCATGAGGCCCTTCATTCTCAGCCGCATAGGATTTCCTTTCCCGAGCCGCATGAGTCCTGATTTCATCTAGCCGCATGAACTCCAATACTCGCAGGCACATATGCTTGACGGATTCTTCAGCCGCATAAGCTGCCCTTGACTTCTAGCCGCATGAACAACAGCATCCTCTACCGCATAGGCCTTGCCATGACCCAGCCGCATGCGCCCCTGCCAAACCCCAGCCGTATGGACTGATTCCTTTCCAACCGCATAAGACACTGTTCCCCCCCAGCCGCATAAGACTTGTTCTCTCTCGGCCACATAAGCAGTCCTTGATTCTTAGCCGTATGGCTCTGCATCCGCAGCCGCTGTAACTCCACCTCCCTATTTTGGAAAATAAATATGATTTTTTTATATTAATGGTTAATTTACAAATAATAAATTTTTGGTTTTAAAATGGTGATTTATATTTTTGGCGGGATAAATTTGGAGCAATTTTAAATTTTAAAAAAAATTGTTACAACCAACTTGTGGTCCCCTCATTTTTTCCAAAAAGTTTTAACTGATTTTTTATAGCATTTTTGTAATATATGAAAAGGGAGAGGGCCCCATTGAAAGATTTCCAAGGTGGAGGGGCCTAGATGAAAATTTTCACTTCTCTTTATATTTCAACTGAGGAGAGAGAAAGTCATTTCTCCTCAGTCATTTTTTCCTTTCGGTCGAGCTTTCTCTGCTCCTCCCCAATTACTAGGGTTTCGTCCAAGCCATGGCGGCCATCACCTCCGCAGTCACCAGCGTCGATGGGGCTGGCGATGGCGTCGAGCTCCCACACCAGCGCCTGAGGATCTCTCCGGCGGCGGTCTCCTCCGCGACGACGACTTCGACAACGACCTCACGGCTAGGCTCGTCTCCCCAATGAGCATCAACGGCGCACGACCTCCTTCCTTCTCCAGCGATCTTCGCGGGTGGCAAGGACGTGAAGCTCGTCTTCTTTATTGAGTTCGACAAGCTTGACCAAGATTCCAGTAAGTAGATAGATCTTATCGATTTTAGCTTTCGCTCATAGGATCTGTTCTTGATATTTTACTGAACGAGTTCCTTCTTGTCATTGAAATTCTTGAATAGAAGATCATGTCGAGTCGATTGATCGTTCAGAGCTAACCATTTCGATCAGGCTCACGATCTTCCTCTGGTAAGCATTCGATTATTTCAATTTCAATTCAATTAGAGAGATGGATCTGGTATATTCGTGATGATCGATCGTGTGGATTCTTTTCTCTGGTTGGACCTTGCAATAAGGAAACGATTGAGAGAGCAGTGGCCAATAAGGGAGGAGCATAGGATTTGATATTGTAGTAAATTGTGATTGTTTAGCCTTGTGTTTTTGATTTTCTTGCATTTTTCTGGAGGAAGAATCCAAATCCATCTGATACTCTATTTTCCTATGTTTCGAACCTGTTCGTTGAAATGCCGCCGTAAACTTCTTAAAGCACAGCCGAGTTCGTGGATTGTGTTCGACACTTGGGGCGTGTCCTTGATTCCGTGATTTCCTTCTTTCAGGTATTATATTATCATCCTGTTGATTATTGAACTTTACTTCAGTTTTTAGTACGGGGTGTTGGCCAGGATCGGTCGAGACTGTGGGGTGGTTTGTGCCGGCTGTAGCAGTATTCATGTAGGCGTGTCCAGGAATTGGGTGTGTCCAAGAAGTATGTGCGTGTCCCGGGATTGGAATTGGAGATTGCCTGTTGAACTTTTAAGTTGAATAATTTCTATTTTGAATCTATTGATGTATAATTTCATATTTTAAGTTCGATTTGGTTGTATATAAATTTTCCATATTGGTTCTATATTTTCTCTAGAGTTGAAATTCAATTCAGAAGATGTTGGTATCAGCTTTGGTAGGATTTCATTTGGTTGTATCAGCGTTGGTTCGAACCTTGGTTAAACACTTGATTGATGATAGTTGCAGAATGGGTTTTGAAGGCCATCGAGCTTCAATTCGAGTTCAGTATAGCAATAGGACATTGCAGGTCTTGGAAATATTGCTGAGTTTAAGTGGTGTATAATATTTTTGACAAAGTTTGGTATATGGTTTTGATGGGATTGAGCAGCTAAGTTGCGTTTAGAGTTTCTGATAAGTATGTACAATTGATAGTAGAGTATGTTGATGGGTCATCTGACTTTATTTCATTGCATGTATATTAATAAGATCAATAGTGAATTTGATCTCAGGAATTTCCATTCTCATAACTATTGGATGTAGCTAAGTAGTACAAGTGTACTCATCCCTACCTTCTTTCCAATTCTGAGTTAAGTAACCGTTAGGTTCCAGCCATATGCAGGCTTGGATTCTCATATGTTGTGTGCCACATTCTGCAAGGGGCTGTTAGCTTTTCCCATCTACCTTACTGGGAGAAGTGTTGCTTGTTTCTTTAAGTCTAAGGAGTGGGTTTAGATGAGGAGGAAGAAGATGTGAATGCAATTTGTCTGTGGATTGTGTAGTGATAATCTGAGAACATAAATGCGTAAACTAAATTGGGTTTTATTTTCGTACTAAGGTTTTGCAACTAGTAAGTATTTTTGGTTCTGTGATAAACCTATGCTTATAAATACTAAGTTATTAGTAACAAATTAGGTGGTAACCACTCTAGTCTTTATGTCATTAATATTTATGCTTACATAAAATGATAGATGATTATATAGTAATTAAATTAATATGTTCTATACAGTATTTTTGAAAAATAGTTTTTAATCTATATAAATCTATCTATAGCTAAGTAGTTATACAGCTAATCTAGATTAGAAAACAAATAGTTAGTGGGAGATAGTTAGTTAGCTAATTGTTGGCAAGATTTAGAACCTAACCAACTTGTACTCATTCTAGGTGGACAAAGAGATTTCAATCCCCTTTACTCTTGATCTCCCGAGCAAGGCAAGTACTTTTCTACGGTTTTGTGCATTTACATTCCTGTACCCTTTCTTGTGACACGTCATGGCACGATGCTCATGTACTCCTGTATTCCTGTACCCTTGCTCTTGTACTTATTAGTGTCGGGTGGGGAAATACACTAGCCATGTGACCAATCCCGGTTACTATATCCATGTACCTAGCTTAGGCCTCGCATCGTGCACGCGAGCCCTAAGTCGTACCATATTCATGTACTCCCGTGCATGTTCTCACCCCAGCCGGTCATATGGACTAGATGTATTTCAATATTGTGCACTTATCATGTCTGGTACTTCAGGATTATAGTTTCATTCATGTACATTACATTTCCTGTACTTTACATGTTCCTGTACTTTACATTCATGTACTATATTTCATGTACTATTTTTTTGTACTTTCATGTTCATTCCTGTATTTCTTTTCCTGTACCCTTGTACTCATTTCATATCATGTTCATGTTTCATTACCTAGAACTGTACTTTGCTCCGCTCTTGACTGGATAAGTTGCAGGTATACTTGCAGGATATCATTCTATCTTATGGGCCAGAGCCCGGGATCTTAGCTGAGCAGGATGGTCATGACTTAGCTTGAGGTTTTAGGTTTAGACTGTTAGCCTTACTTTTAGATATTGATTTAGAATTTATAGTACATTTCACTCTTGATGACTCGTATATTTATATACATAGAATTGTGGATTATGGTGATCATTCTGGGATACGTTTTAGATGTTGTGATTGTATACTTTCAAGTTTATCTGTTAGATTTCCCTAGTTTGGTACAGCTTACTTCATCGTGTCTAACGACGAACGCTGGGCGTGTCCGACTCGTGTCTGATTATTCGGGAGCGGGTCGTGACATATTTTTAGTGGTGTCCCATGTAGGTCTATCCTAATGGTACCTAGGTCTTAGCGTACTATTGGGGGACTTGATTACACTAGGGAAACTTGTTCACAGTATAGAAAAATCAAAAAATAATGGTATATCAGGTATATTGATATCTATAAACACTTGTTATTTTAGGTTTAGGACATTTTAACAGTTTTCTGTTTTTCAGATAGTTCCAGCACACAATACCGGAACGGTTGATTCACCTACACTTGGACGTTTCGAGCCTCCACTACCTTCTATCACTCTACTATCCCCATGGGTAGTACGTAGTTGACGGAGACGCTTGAAGAGTTCCTTGACAACCAGAGGGAGCAGGCCATCATTTTCTAACCCAGACTTGTGGATACACTCTCCGAGCCAGAAAAGACTTCTGATTTCCATTCTCTCAGACACTTGGACTTTTCCGACACCGAGCGCATATTTTGCACCGAGGAACAGATCGAGAATCTGGAGTCACCACTGAAGATCATCCAAGTCTCTGAGGACCCGACTCATCTAAAGTTTGGAGCCACCAGCCAGAAGATCCAGAATGTAGCACAGACAATAGGACACAATAAAAAACTGAAGCTCAGGAGGAACATGAAGACTTATGATGAAGATAGCAACTACTGTGGATCCGTAAAGCATTGCCACACTCAGACAACGCTTCTTCAGTCCAGCAGGAGATTCCGATTCAGATTCAGCCAGCTATCATTTGTATTTTCTGCCGCAGCTCAGGACACCACTATGAAGAGTGCTGCAAAAGACGAAGGCTATGCTTGTACTGCGAATCGTCTACTCACAAAGTCAAGGATTGCCAGAGACCAATGATCACACTGCCCAAGAACAAGCACGAAAAGCACCAGGACTACAGCAGTGGACCCACCTCTCCAGATTCAGCGAACGCATGAAACACTATCGTAGGGACCAGCCTAAGTCAGGACCGTCGAAGACGTTGAAGAGATTCCAGTCCTGGAGGAATACCGAAGACAGACTGCAGACAGATGATTTTTTTTCGCATGGTTGGAAAAATCATGTATCTTGATTCACAATCCAGCCTTCCTTTAAATTCCTTGAAGCACCTAGACTATTTCTTGAAACTTCTTGTTTGAAACCTTAGTTGATGTCGAAACTTAATTCGAGATATTGTTTCCTATTCGTTGATTGATACTCCTCCATCCATTCTCGTACCTTGCTTTTTTCGAGATTCTACTCAGGAATTTTGTTTCCTATTCAGGACTAGTTACAATTTGTGAATTTTGTTTTCTTTTCCGAAGTTCAATTTTCTATTTGAGGCTTGTTGGAATTTGATTTTTATTCAATACTTGTTTCTATTCACCATTCAAGACATCGTTTGAAAGCTTCGGATTCGGCATGTTCCCTATGTGAGATTTTGTTTCCTATGTGGCTCGTTTCTATTTGAAAATTGTTCCATTCACAACTTTGCTTCGATCTTGTTCCCTATTTGAGGTATCACTTGTTCCATGGATATTGTTTTATTCACCCATTGATTCTTTTTCCTACTCGTACCATTCGAGATTTTAAGATCCTGTTCCTATTTCGAGACTTTGTTTTGTTCGTGATTTTGTCTTTCATTCAAGATTTACCAGACTTTGAATTTCAGTTCCTACTCACGACTCGTTGAGACCGTGTTCCCTATTCAAAATCTTGTTTCCTCGTTGAGATTTTTCTATTCGAAAATTTGTTCCTTATTCACGACTTGTTAATACTTGATTTTCTATTGGAGAATTCGTTTTCAATTCAAGTTTTTGCTCGAGATTTTATTGTTATTCAAAATTTTATTGAAACTTGTTTCCAGTACAGGATTTATTTCTTATTTTGAAACTTGTCTCCTGTCTAATAACTTGCCTCAGTTCATCCTTCGAGAGACTGTTATCCTTTCGGGATAATGTCCCACATATGGAATCTTGTTACCATTCTAGATATCAGTTGAAATTCCGTTATAATTTGAAACTTCGTCCTGTCTGAAATTTTAAACCTCTCTGGTTGCCCTTTTGTACTCACCGATGGGATCCCTTGTCATTTTTAGTACCTAATAAACTCTTGTATTCTAACAGTCAGGTAACTTCACCATTTTCGTGACTTGGACTATTGAAACTCATTTTGAATTCCTTGAAACTCTTTTGAAATTCCTAGGGATAAAGTCGAGAGGCTATTCGATGACCTACTATGGCATGACAGTTGCGCGCTGCAGCCATTAGCTGGATTATGAAAACTGAGGGTTCACTGCAGCCAGTAGCGCACTGGCGAGGCAGGAACTCTAAGTTAAAGTGATTTCAGACAATCATAGGTTTTCGAGTATTGTCGAGACTTGTCATATTCTTCATACCTTGATCTCTTGGGTTGCTTCGTCAATGATTGTTGGAAAATGGATAAGGTTGATAGATTATTCGGTGACATATTGTTATTTGAGTCACGGAGCCAAAAGTCCACTGCAGTCAGATATATACTGGCGGGGTAGGGATTCTAAGCAAAGTGATTTCAAATACCTATATGTTCTCGGATATCATGGAAATTATATTTTCTTTTTCATATGATTATTGATCTTCAAAAATCACAGACCCTTGCACGTACATTCTGATTTGATACTGTATCTCCTGAGTATTTTGTACATTTTCTCAATCAACCCTTGCTAATTACCCTTCTAGTATTTTATGGATAGATCATTAAATTCCTCAAATTATACATTGTCGGATTTTGATTCCATACTTCGTTTGTGTCTTGCCTAAAATTCGATCTTAAGTTATGTCTATCTGACCATGATTTTCCTATCTTGTCCTAGTCCACTTGTGTAAAACTATCGATTTTTTATCGTACTTAATAGTCGTGTCTTCATGATTTTGCTCCTCTAAGTTGTAATTGAAATTTTATTCTATCTCATACCTATCTGATTCTTGATCATGTTAGATCGTGTTATTCTAAATTTTTGCGTGTAATTAATGTATAAGGTCTCAAGGCTCAGGGAGCATCTCAAAGTTACACAGGATCGACAGGAGCACTGGACGGACAGCAGCAGACGGCCACTGGAGTTCGCGATTGGAGGAGTATTCCTGAAGGTCCTACCAACCAAAAGTACCATTCGTTTTGGCAGAGGCGACATCGGCCCTTTCGATGTGACAGCGATTGACGAGGTGGCATATCGATTGGCACTACCAGCTAGCTTGGAGGGAGTATACGATATTTTTCACGTGTCCCAGTTTCGATGCTACATTCCAGATCTGAGCCATGTGGTGGACTATTCAGAGCTGGAGGTGGGTCCGAGCTTGACCTACGAGGAGCAGCCAGTGAAGATCCTTGATCGGAGGGAGAAGCGCTTGCGGAACCAGACTATTCCACTTGTCAGCGTCATATGGAGACATCACTCTCCGAAAAAGTCCAATGGGAGCGCGAGGACGAGATGCGGGAGCGCTATCCCAGTTTGTTTGTTTGAGTACCTTGATATTGAGAATTTTAAATGCAATAAATAAATTGTGTTAAACCTTCTTGAGATTTACTTTGAAATTGTTTTGTTATCTCTCGAATTTCGAGGACGAAATTATTTTAAGGGGGGAGATTTGTAACTCCACCTCCCTGTTTTGGAAAATAAATTTGATTTTTTATATTAATGGTTAATTTACAAATAATAAATTTTTGGTTTTAAAATGGTGATTTATATTTTTGGCGGGATAAATTTGGAGCAATTTCAAATTAAAAAAAAATGTTACAACCAACTTGTGGTCCCCTCATTTTTTCCAAAAAGTTTTAACTGATTTTTTTAGCATTTTTGTAATATATGAAAAGGGAGAGGGCCCCATTGAAAGATTTCCAAGGTGGAGGGGCCTAGATGAAAATTTTCACTTCTCTTTATATTTCAACTGAGGTGAGAGAAAGTCATTTCTCCTCAGTCATTTTTTCCTTTCGGTCGAGCTTTCTCTCCTCCTCCCCAATTACTAGGGTTTCGTCCAAGCCATGGCGGCCATCACCTCGCAGTCACCAGCGTCGATGGGGCTGGCGATGGCGTCGAGCTCCCACACCAGCGCCTGAGGATCTCTCCGGCGGCGGTCTCCTCCGCGACGACGACTTCGGCAACGACCTCATGGCTAGGCTCGTCTCCCCAATGAGCATCAACGGCGCACGACCTCCTTCCTTCTCCAGCGATCTTCGCGGTGACAAGGACGTGAAGCTCGTCTTCTTTATTGAGTTCGACAAGCTTGACCTAGATTCCAGTAAGTAGATCGATCTTATCGATTTTAGCTTTCGATCATAGGATCTGTTCTTGATATTTTACTGAACGAGTTCCTTCTTCTCATTGAAATTCTTGAATAGAAGATCATGTCGAGTCGATTGATCGTTCGGAGCTAACCATTTCGATCAGGCTCACGATCTTCCTCTGGTAAGCATTCGATTATTTCAATTTCAATTCAATTAGAGAGATGGATCTAGTATATTCGTGATGATCGATCGTGTGGATTCTTTTCTCTAGTTGGAACTTGTAATAGGGAAACGTTCGAGAGTGCAGTGGCCAATAAGGGAGGAGCATAGGATTTGATATTGTAGTAAATTGTGAGTGTTTAGCCTTGTGTTTTTTATTTTCTTGCATTTTTCTGGAGGAAGAATACAAATCCATCTGATACTCTATTTTCCTATGTTTCGAACCGTTCGTTGAAATGCCGCAGTAAACTTCTTAAAGCACAGCCGAGTTCGTGGATTGTGTTCGACACTTGGGACGTGTCCTTGATTCCGTGATTTCCTTCTTTCAGGTATTATATTATCGTCCTGTTGATTATTGAACTTTACTTCATTTTTAGTACAGGGTGTGTTGGCCAGGATCGGTCGAGACTGTGGGGTGGCTTGTGTCGGCTGTAGCAGTATTCATGTAGGCGTGTCCAGGAATTGGGTGTGTCCAAGAAGTATGTCCGTGTCCCGGGATTGGAATTGGAGATTGCCTGTTGAACTTTTAAGAGAATAATTTCTATTTTGAATCTATTGATGTATAATTTCATATTTTAAGTTCGATTTGGTTGTATATAAATTTTCCATATTGGTTCTATATTTTCTCTGTAGTTGAAATTCAATTCAGAAGATGTTGGTATCAGCTTTGGTAGGCTTTCATTTGGTTGTATCAGCTTGGTTCGAACCTTGGTTAAACACTTGATTGATGATAGTTGCAGAATGGGTTTCGAAGGCCATCGAGCTTCAATTTGAGTTCAGTATAGCAGTAGGACATTGCAGGTCTTGGAAATATTGTTGAGTTTAAGTGGTGTATAATATTTTTGACAAAGTTTGGTATATGGTTTTGATGGGATTTAGTAGCTAAGTTACGTTTAGAGTTCTGATAAGTATGTACAATTGATAGTAGAGTATGTTGATGGGTCATCTGACTTTATTTCATTGCATGTATATTAAAGATCAATAGTGAATTTGATCTCAGGAATTTCCATTATCATAACTATTGGATGTAGCTAAGTAGTACAAGTGTACTCATCCCTACCTTCTTTCCAATTCTGAGTTAAGTAGCCGTTAGGTTCCAGCCATATGCAGGCTTGGATTCTCATATGTTGTGTGCCACATTCTGCAAGGGGCTGTTAGCTTTTCCCATCTACCTTACTGGGAGAAGTGTTGCTTGTTTCTTTAAGTCTAAGGAGTGGGTTTAGATGAGGAGGAAGAAGATGTGAATGCAATTTGTCTGTGGATTGTGTAGTGATAATCTGAGAACATAAATGCGTAAACTAAATTGGGTTTTATTTTCGTACTAAGGTTTTGCAACTAGTAAGTATTTTTGGTTCTGTGATAAACCTATGCTTATAAATACTAAGTTATGGTAACAAATTAGGTGGTAACCACTCTAGTCTTTATGTCATTAATATTTATGCTTACATAAAATGATAGATGATTATATAGTAATTAAATTAATATGTTCTATACAGTATTTTTGAAAAATAGTATTTAATCTATATAAATCTATTTATAGCTAAGTAGTTATACAGCTAATCTAGATTAGAAAACAAATAGTTAGTGGGAGATAGTTAGTTGGATAATTGTTGGCAAGATTTAGAACCTAACCAACTTGTACTCATTCTAGGTGGACAAAGAGATTTCAATCCCCTTTACTCTTGATCTCCCGAGCAAGGTAAGTACTTTTCTACGGTTTTGTGCATTTACATTCCTGTACCCTTTCTTGTGACACGTCATGGCACGATGTTCATGTACTCCTGTATTCCTGTACCCTTGCTCTTGTACTTGTTAGTGTCGGGTGGGAAATACACTAGCCATGTGACCAATTCCGGTTACTATATCCCTGTACCTAGCTTAGGCCTCGCATCGTGCACGCGGGCCCTAAGTCGTACCATATTCATGTACTCATGTGCATGTTCCACCCAGCCGGTCACATGGACTAGATGTATTTCAATATTGTGCACTTATCATGTCTGGTACTTCAGGATTATAGTTTCATCCCTGTACTTACATTTTTTGTACTTTACATGTTTCTGTACTTTACATTCATGTACTATATTTCCTGTACTATTTTCCTGTACTTTCATGTTCATTCTGTATTTTATTTTCTGTACCCTTGTACTCATTTCAATCATATTCATATTTCATTACCTAGAACTGTACTTTGCTCCGCTCTTGACTGGATAAGTTGCAGGTATACTTGCAGGATATCATTCTACCTTATGGGCCAGAGCCCGGGATCTTAGCTGAGCAGGATGGTCATGACATAGCTTGAGGTTTCAGGTTTAGACTGGTAGCCTTACTTTTAGATATTGATTTAGAATTCATAGTACATTTCACTCTTGATGACTCGTACATTTATTTACATAGAATTGTGGATTATGGTGATCATTCTGGGATACGTTTTAGATATTGTGATTGTATACTTTCATGTTTATCTGTTAGATTTCCTAGTTTGGTACAGCTTACTTCGTCGTGTCTAACGACGAAGGCTGGGCGTATCCGACTCGTGTCCGATTATTCGGGAGCGGGTCGTGACAACCGCATACGCTTGAATGTTCTGCAGCCACATAAAGCTGTCCGTGGTCCTTAGCCGCATGGACTTCTAAATCCCGAGCCGCATGAGATCCGATCTCTTGGCCGCATGAGCTCTATTATCCCTGGCCGCATGAGCTCTATTCTCTTAGCTGCATGGCTCCTTCCACAGTCTTTTCCTCTTTTATTATTATTATTATATATTATTATTAATATTAAATTGAAATATCATATTTATGCTTATGTCATGTAAGTTCTGATATGTTCCATGGACACGATAGTGGCCCGCCGTGGCGCACTCTTAACAAGTAAACTGACATAATATATCACGACATGCTGTTACGATAGCTAACCTGACATGACAAGTATGAATGACCTGGACACGTGGACGATTGTGTTTGTACAAATAAATCAGTATTGTCTTGCATCATGTCTAGGATGGGATCCCTGAGTACCACGGTCAGGGATACCTACTGCAATTGACTAAGGCTAATAAACTAGAATAATTCAGTAGTCATGAAGAGATTTCCCAGCTACAGGCAATCCCGTTATCTAGGCGTACCAAGTGGACTAGAATAATTTAGTAGTCGTGAAGAGATTTTCTACTACTAAAATCTGTTCAATTTGTGACGTAAATTTAGCGACGTTCGATTAACGTCGCTAAATTGTGTTCATTAGCAACGTTTTATTGCAACGTCGCTAATAGTCGCTACTAGCGATAAAATAAGCAATGTGACAAAGATGTATGTTAATTACATGAGTAGTCGTCACGAAACGTCGCTCTAACGTCGCTAATAGCGACTAATTTAGCGACGGTAGTATTAGCGTCACTAAATTCTAATTATATTCCCCCACAACGATTCATTTCCCCCATTTTACTCTCTCACTCTCTCTTCTCCCCCCTCCGGCGCTCTCACTCTCTGCAACTCTCTCACTCTCTCCGGCGACTCTCACTCTCTCCGGGGACTCTCCTCCCTCTTCGGTACTGACTCTCCCCCCCCTCTCTCTCTCTCTTCCTCTCTCTCTCCGGCTGTTTGGTTGTTGGTGTTGGAGGGGTGCAGTGGCTCGGGGGGAGGAGCAGGGGAGGATGCGGGTGGTTGGAGGGTGAGTGGAGGGTGGCTGGGGGGGTGGGGCAGGGGGGACGAGGGCGTCTCGAGAGGGGAGCTAGGGTTAGGGTTCGGTTAGGGGTGGGTAGTGTGGGTGGGGAGAGGGGAGCGGGGGGGGTGGGGCGGCTGGAGGAGGGGAGCAGTGGGGGTGGAGGCGGCTGGGGGAGGGGAGCAGGGGTGGGGGCGGCTGTGGGAGGGGAGCAGGGGGAGTGGGGCTGCTGGGGGAGGGGGGTGGGGGCGGCTGGGGAGGGAGGTTAGGGTTCGAGTTAGGCGTAGGTATATGTGGGTGGGGAGAGGGGAGCGGGCGGGGGGGGGGGGTAGGGGAGCACGGGGGGAAGGGAGGGTTAGGGTTCGAGTTAGGGTTAGGGTGGTGTAGAGGGGAGGGGGGCTTGGTCAGGGGCACCGATAGTGCCGAAAAATCTGATAATTTAGTATAATTATTTTTTTCCGACACCAAAAAATGTGATACTCCGATTCGAACGCACCGATAGTGCCGATATTTGTAACAAGTAGTTTTGTTGGTTGGTTAATTTGTAACATGGTGATCGGGACATATAGTCCCAGCAGCCATTCGACTGGCGAGGCAGAAACTATGGTACGACATGGTGATCAGGACATAGTCCCTGCAGCCATTCGACTAGCGAGGCAGAAACTATGTAGCCGTAGATAAGTTGACTATCCTTCGACCCTCATCCCTCGGCAATGATGATATGACAACCTATTACTATATCTTATATAGTAGTAGATGATGTCTTAGTATTACATTATGTGAGTTCATCTTGATTCTGTTACATTCTTCAGATACTATACGATAAGAACATATACTACACCATTTGTACAGAACATAGATGATTCACACTAATATAGCTAGAATAAATTTTGGGTTATGTTCTGAGCCATTCGTCCCCATACTTGGCAAAAAATTAAACTTTTTGTATTTTTCTGCTTCTGAAAATGTACTCAAACGAGATGGCACCCGTTCTCACAGATGGCACCTAAGACCCGAGGATCTCGCTTGAGGGAGGCACAGATGGTTGTGAAAGAGGAGGTGGCTCCAGCTCCAGAGGGCAGTTCCACCGAGAGAGCTGCTCCAGAAGTAATTTCTAAAGTCGAGGGAGCTGTGAAGGAGGAGGTGGCACCACAGGGCAGTTCCACCGGGAGTTCCAGTCATCCATCTGTAGCTCCCTTCCCGAAAATTTTGAAATATTTTTTTATTTATTATTTATTTAAATTGTGATTTTTAGAATTTTAGAATTAATTATTTAGTTATATTACGGTATATGACTTTAACCATAGTTTAGTTTTGAAGTATTAGACGACTAGGATTTGTGGCACGGAAGATGTAGCAGTGTGCCTTGACTGGTGTACTCATGTCCGGGGAAACCTAGCCATAGGGATGTCCTAACTAGGAAAACCAGGCCAAGTTGTGACATGACTATTATAAATAGTTAATTATTTATTATTATTATATTATTTGACGTTGAGTGACCCGGTTGAACCAAATTGGCCAGCTGGACCCAAACCAAGCCCAAGCCCAGGTAGTCATGTAGGGCATCCCAAGACGACCGTGTAACATGCATTGGGTGGTAGTATTTTAATTAAGTAACCTAGTAGACGTTTCCCAATTGTGGTTAAATATCTATATTATGAGTTCTTAGTATTAAATATATTTTTAAATATCATAGTAAATAGTTCCTTAATAAATACGTTGGATTTGGAATTTGTCTAGATTATATATGCAGGTGTATATATAGAAATATATTCACAGTACATGAAAATAGGCTTTTATACGTATATAATCAAACAATATTATTTTGTATAAAAGTTGTGTATATTATTTATTTGTATTCATGGTAACTATATATAAGTATGTATGTATAAATATATGAATATATATATATATATATATATATATAATATATATAAAATATATATATATTATATATATATATATTATAATATATTAATATATATATATATATAATATATATATTATATATTATATCTTATATATAGATATATATATATTATATATATATATATATATATATATATATATATATATATATATACACGTATGTGTATATATGTATATAAATATATTATTATGTATTGATATATAAATGTGTGTGTATATATTATAAATAATATGTATTTTGCTTGAGTGTATGTGTACGTATATATATATATATATATATATATATATATAATATATATATATATATATAATATATATATTATATATATATATTAAGATAAAATAAATAAATAGAAACAGCAGCAGTGAGGGAGGCCCAGCCCAGCCGGTCCAGGCCCAAGACCCGAGCCCATGAAGCAGCTCGGAAACGGCCAAACCAGCTGCAGGCTTATTCTCCAGCCCGAGCCTTCCCACGAAACCAGAATGTTCGCTATTAAATTTGTGTATCGAACGAGAGATATATCTCTCTGAAAAAGCGAACCATCAAACCCTAGACGCGCCACCCTCCCCTGACGCGGACGACCACCCTCAACGTCGTCGCAAGGCCGCCGCGGCGCGGAAAGGCCGGAGTTGGCCTGAGATGCGCGCGCGCGAGCCAACTGACAGAGACAACAACAACATCGAATACACCAAGATGTTGACTTCGTTATGTTATTTCTTCGTGTATACTCGACGATCTTCGATTTCGTAAAATCGTATGGACAGCCCATATAACCGTCGGAACCCTTTCAATTAGTTCATAGCGAATCGACCCAGATTCGAAGAGAGATCGACACAAAGTCGATCAAAAACCTGTTCAAAAACAGGGCATATAATAGTCCATGAACCCACATTTGAGGATCGTTTCCGATCAATCCAGTACCATATTAGAATTTCTATTTGAACACACTTTTAGACAACATGTAGGGCTTCATGACCCTTTTTTTGGATTTGGAAATCATCGACTACATGTCGAGAAATTCGACCCCGAAGTTTACCGAAAATCTGTTTTGAAAATCACGAAAACTCATCCACACGACGTGCGTCCCGCCAAACCGGACGACGTGGTCACGCACCGTAAGCATCGAAAGCTGCATAACGACTTCGTGGTCGTGTGGGCTTTGACGGAATTCAAATTGGTCACGTGTGCGCAACAAATTTGATACGTATCCGTCGAAATTCACCGTATCGTGTACTTTACAAATTCTCCAATTACTTTGTGCATGCTCGTCAGATTGAGACGAAACTTGTACCATCAGGACCGTATCATTTTTCTGGTCATGTATGCCAAGTTTGGTCCGATTCGGAGACCGTTGATAAAATCGTCGTTTTGTGGGCCCCACGGTCCCACTCAACGGGCAATTTTGTGCACGGCCCGCCGGAATCTAACTTTGGATATACGGTTGGGTTCGTATCGGAAAAAACGAATCCGTAGACATGTAGTTTAACAAGTTTAGAGACCATTGACTCTGGCACGCTTTTCGGTGCAAAGCGGGTCCAACGGCAAACACCGCTTTTGCTCAAAATTACCGTTTTATCCCTTGTCCAGAATTGGACTTAAGGACAGGTAATTCTAGCTAATTTGACTATTCTGAGAATGTTGGCGATGTTTGTTTCAGCTTTCGGAGACAGTTGTGATGACTTGGACGTTTTGGTGCACCAGTTGACGGTATTTATTGATTCTTCGCGCTGCCACCAGGCAAGTATACCTTGCCTTCCTCTACAGTTTTACTTACATGCATTTTCTTTCGTTTTTCAGTTATTTGTGTTTATGGACATGTGCTTTTCGTGTTATTTTCTGTGGAGTTATTTTTATTGTTTATAGCCATGTTCATGTTTTGGCCTTGTGTTTCACATTTGGAGTTCTCGTCAGTACCTTGCTTGAGTCGTGAATGAGTATGTGTAAGTGAACTGCTAAATTCTTGACATTGTTTCCTTGGCACCAGAGAGTCCACACTCGGGACGAGGGTGTTTTCCTTGATCTGTTTACATCCGTGAGTCCATGCTAGGGACTAGGATGTCGATTATTTGCACCAGAGAGTCCACGCTCGGGACGAGGGTGTCGACTAGACTTGACTTGACTTGCACCAGAGAGTCCACGCTCGGGACGAGGGTGTTTACATCAGAGAGTCCACACACGGGACGATGATGTAGTATTTGTACCAGAGAGTCCACACTCGGGACGAGGGTGCCTTGTCGTGAACTAACCAGAGAGTCCACACTCGGGATGAGGGTTAGTGTTTAGTTCAAACCCGTGAGGCCACACTCGGGATGAGGGTTTGGTTTCTTCCATTGATCTCATGATTATTGTTCATCCGTCAGTTCATTTATACGTAGTTATTCTAGTGTTCGTATTCATGTTCGTATTCGTGTTGTGTGTGTTCGTAGTCATTTGTCTTGTCCTTGTTCTTCTTATTTATTTCCTTGCGCATGATAAAACTGTTAGATAGGCATGTATATTATGTATCTTGCTATGTCCTCTGAGGACCTGATGATCTCCTCAGGTTTAGCGATTGCATGGAGTTAGCGTAGTTCTGGATGGCGGAGAATTTACGGTTCTTGCAGGATTCATGTACCGTTATTGTTTATTATCCGCTCGTGCTTTTCATTCCTTATCATGAGATATCATGTTCCTTGTTTCAGTTGTAGACTCTTGTTATATTCTTTAGAATCTTATCGGACATTTATGCTAGTGGGCTGCAGACCATGACCCATACTTGTTCATTCTTGTTTATATGATTTCATATGGATTGAGATATAGTTTAGATTAGACATGACACCCTGATCTTGACAGCTTATACGTACTCGAGTCGGGCTGGAGTCCGCCCGATACGTAGTTGGCTTGCTCACGAGCTCGCGTCCGAAAAGCGGGTGCGGGTCGTGACACCATCTCCTCTGGATATTGATCTGGCTGCCGCAGATCCTAATTATGAGCGCTGGCTGAGGGAGTTCTATCTGCCCCAGCATAGACGACAGTAGATACACATATTGACTGGATTTATTTTGATGGATATATCTCATCTGGATATTGTGATGGATATTTGTTTTGATGGATATCTCCTTTTGGATATTGTGATGGATATCATGTTTTCTTATGTGTGAAGTATATTGGTATAGCTTGCTGTGTGATGCATATTGTGATGTATATTTGTTTGTGTGATGTGTGATACATATTGTGATGTTCTGAGATGCTTAAGGAGACCAATTATTTTTGGTCTATTCTGGATTGTATTGTGTGGGCTGGTGTTGAGTGTTCCATCGAAGGGGTCGGCGAACCCAGGAATTAGATTCTGTATTTTGGATTGTACATTTGCATTCTGGATTCTTTTTTATATTTTTTTCAATTTAGCGACGTTTATATTCGTCGTTAACTGTTAGCGACGAATATAAACGTCGCTAAATTGTTGACGTGACAAACAATCTGATGCCACCACATCGTCGCAAGAACGTCGCTAATGTGTCGCTAATCGGCGACCACTTGAAAACGTCGCAAATAACGTCGCTAATTAGCGACGTTATAAACATCGCTAACTAACGTCGCCATAGCGGCGTTTTGCGACGTTTTCTCGATTAGCGACACGCTTTTTTTCGTCGTTTATTAAACGTCGCTAATTTAGTTTAGCGATATTTTGGTCGAGTTTAGCGACGTTTTGGAATGTCGCTAATCTGACCAAATTTTGTAGTGCCCACTCCGCTCTGGGCCCTTCCGCCCCCTCCCCCAATACCACCACCGCATCAGCAGCAGTGGCGGTAGCCAGCAACAACGGCGGCAGCCAGCAGCAGCAGCGACGACGGGCAGTGGGGGTGAGGAGGGGGGCGCTCGCCGGAGAGGGGGACTCGTCGGAGAAATATGATAGTGTGAGGGGAGGAAAAAAAAATTGGGTTCGGAGAAAATACAAAAAGGAAGATGGGCATTTTCGTCTTTTTTTAAGGATCAAATATCGTTGACCTCCAATGGGATAACTTATACATTTAGCAAACAATGTGGGTTGTACCGCATAAATAGGTCATCCAAGTGGGGTGCCACTCAAATTTTTTCTTATAGTAATTATAATCCCAAATGTGTTCATATCACCAACATTCCATCCAGCTGCAAGACCTTATATTTGTGTTCATGCTCCTTCGTATTACTTTCTTTTTTTGCAAAAAAAAAAAATTGTAATAATAAAATAATGAAGTTAATCACTTTGCTTTTTGCCAAAAATTACAAATAAATTAGAAAGCAACAAAAAGAGGGGGAAAAATGTGATGGTCATTGGAGACGAGTTAGTGGGAAAAAGCATATAACTCGTACTATGAGACCAGTCTTTTGGTTTAGGATTTGCAACGAAAGGGCACCCCACAGAGAACCTGTTAGTATTTCAGAGCCATGCAAATTAGGACTCTCCCCCACAAATATGGAAAACCCCATCTATTAATTAAATTCTAATATCCACAAAACCTGAATATAAATCAAATAAATAGAATATATTGGAAAATAAAAATAAAAGAGAGATTGAGAAGCTGAGAATAGAGAAAAGAGACGATGGAAGACCTAGGGAGAAGATGGTACATCTATAGCATGGGTGCTGTATGAAATAACAATTAGGATCTTGTGTTGTAGAATTACGAAATTGCCACTGGCTAATAAGACTTAATTGGGTTGGACCATGCACTTGGTCCGATCCGTACGGTCCGTGATAGAAAATGGTAGAATCCAAAACTATCCACAAAGCGCTCTTTGGAATTTCAGCCTACTAAACTACATAAAATACCCCCCTTTTTGTTAAAAAAAATAAAGAACAAATTGTAAGTAAATTTGTGAAAAAGAAAAAAGAAAAAATCTATGCTATAAGGAATGTCCACCGCAATTGAACACAAAATTTACTTGACTACCTATCATCATGTTCTCCTAATTATCTCCTTCCATCGCCACCTCATCTCAACATTTCTAACAATATTTGAGTTTATAACCATTAATTTTTTGAACACAACATGTTTTGTTTTTCATTTAGCTTTTTTGATCCAACTTCTTACTTCAAACTCCAAGTTTCCAACTATCATAACTTGTGTTCCACTGGCATTATATTAATATTGTTATCTAAAGCCAATAATCATAACATAATAATTAAATTATTTAACAAGCTAATGATGTACAATAGTGATGTCCGCAATTTAGTACAAACATCGATTACGTTGACATAACAAGTATACAACAATATTTTATTGGCTTACCATAACATCCTTCATACCACATCACACTACCATGACCAAAATTAATACATCCAATGTTGATCATAGTAGTCGCAAGTGTGACTAGGGGTGTGCATATTTTGACCAAAGTGACCAAATCGAACCAATCCAAAATGAATTGGTCGGTTTTTAACGAACCGATGGTCCGATCGAATTGGTTCGACTCGACCTTTTAAAAAATCGGTCGATTTTGTTCGGTTCACGGTTTGGTCATTCCAAAAACCATTTAAAACGAACTCAGTTAGTAATAATGTAAAATTAGGTTTATATCTTGTCCAACGTATCCATCTCACAGTTTGGAGTCCTTGGACATTGGAATATGGAGGTGGCTGCTCATAGTCTAAAATCTCAGACTCTCTCATTTCCTAGCGGTGTAAACATATGTTACCTAGAGTGACCGCTCTAGATCTCTGTCAGCCACTCCAGTTAACATATGTTGATTTTTCATCTTCAATTCTTAGAGCTATTAAAATTATGGTTTATTTTCGAGGATTATTTTGGATTTGTGGAAGAATTTTATTATGCAAGTGATTTACTTAGATTATTGGCCACTTTGAACATCTTTCGGACAGAAGATGGTTAAGGTTATTTTTGTTTGAATTTACCTTGTGAAACACTTTTATATATTTGAAACGTTTTGTCTAATAAAAATCGATCAGCCGCCGATCCAAATTGAACCAAACCGGTCGGTCAACTTTGGTTCAACTGTGATTATTTTCAAACCGATTAACTTCAATTCGACTTCAATTGTGACCAACTAGGTCGATCACCGTCCTATGCACACCCCTAAGTACTTGATAATTATTTAGACAACTTTTGCTTAATCGTAAAAAAAAAAAAAGTACATCTAAAGTTTCTCGTTTTCGGAAAAAAAAAAAAGCGCATAAAAGTTGAAAGTAGAATGACCATAAAATACCCATAACTGATTATTTTTCCATTTTCTATCTATTCCTATAAATTAAATACTTGTCCATCCAAAACTGACAGTTGGCATCGCCAAAACAAAAAGAAAAAAAGAAAAAAAAAACTGACCAGTGGGAAAAAGCAACATAAAAAATGCGGTGTCATTTTCCTCATATAGCGACCAAGTGTGTAAATACACCCATCAACATTCCCAATCAAACACAAAACCAAACAAAACCTAAAAATCTCGACCCCAAAATTTCCCCATCACATACACAAACCACTCCGGATTGGATCCTCCGATCGGTTCTCCTCGCCTTCCGATCGCGCCGATCTTCGTCTCGAAGAATTTGGTGCAGGAAATCGGTTTCTCCGACGGAGTCCTCCCAGAGCCGACCGATCGGTGAGTTCCGTTCCATACTCCATTTCCTCTTTCGTCATCTTCACCGATTTTATGGTTTTGAACATCGTTCTGTTGTTTTCCCTGTCGATTCAGTGGTTTATATCGAGGAAAGTTGGTTCCTTTCCGCTCCCCAAAGTTTAATTGCTTTTGTCGAGAAATGAAGACTATGGCAATGGTCGCGCATCGCCGGAGCCAGTGCTACGGACAGAGCAAGCCCCGGTTGTTCGGTCGGTTCGGTTCTTGCCGGAGCTTCGAGCCCGGCGCCGGAATCCTCCCCTCTCCTCCTCTGGCCTCTCCCGTGTTCCAGCATTCTCCGCGGAGTGACCCTTGTTTCCGTCCGGAACGAGGAGATCTGGCAAGCAAGGCAAGCTGATCGCGGTAGCTCCCAAGCCCAGCAGAAAAGACCCTCCTCCAGTGGCGAAGAGACCTGGGCCGGACCGACTTGCTCGAGCTCGCCTCCACCGAGTTCCGTGCCCATTCCCAAGTTCTCGCTTCTGCGGAAGAGGAGCGTGTCCTTGGAGTTGCCTCCCCCCTCGGACGGGATCGAGATCCGGCCTCTAGTTATGTCTGCCCCACTTCCCCAACAAGGGATGCTTTCTCTTCCGCCACGGAGAATTTGAGAAGAATTCTCCACTTGGACAGTTGCTGACGAAGGACGAGGAACCGGGTTTTGTACATATAGTTTTTGTATATAGTTTGTAGACTTAAATAGTTTGGTCAGAACAGTTACTCATAAGTAGTAGTCTATGGTTTTGAATAGTTGATGGGTAGGCAGGAAAAGGGTCCGAAGTAGGAGAAAGAGTACGACTGCATGCAGATGTTCTTCAGCAGTGAATGGGGTTAATATTGGATAGCTTTTTGGAGTCTGCATTCTAAATAGGAAAGAAGCAATGATGGGTACGAGTAGTATCGAGAATTGGCAGTTTACGTGGGGAAAGGAGGTGGAAGGCTTGAGAAGTAGCATTACGGTGGTTTGAATGGGAGATGTAAGGAATTGAAAGCACGGAGGATCAGAAGCAAGGTGGTCGTGAGATCGGTTCCTTAGAGCAAATGTTCTTCAGTGATGTGTTTTTTGAAGGGTTTTCTTAGTTTCTCCTGAATTGACAAAAAGGAAAGAAGGGGTTTGGAGGTTTGGGAAGTAGCAGTTTGGTGGTTTTATTTGGGAAAGTAAGGAAGGAACTGGAAGGCTGAGAATTAAAAGAGAGACAATGGTAGAGTCGATATTTCATAGTGTTATTGACCGTTGGGTTCTTCAGCGGTGTTCGAGATAGGTTGTTATTATTTGCTTTGAAACTGCCATTATAAATTGGAAAGACAGATTACAACTATGGAAAGGTTTTGGTGGTTTTGACGGGGAAGTTGGGAGTTGGAAGAATGCAGAGTGGAAAGAAAGATAGTGAGGGGATTCGTGCCTCAGAGCAGTATTGCCGGTGGGTGTTCTGTAGTGTGTGGATTAACGGGTCTTGTTAGTATGTGTGGAACCGGCAGTTTACACAGCAGAAGTGTTTGGAAAGCTTGGGGATGAAAGATCAGTCATCAGAAAGTGGGTCGCCTATAATTTCTCTAACATTTATTGTCAAATGTATTACTTTGTTTGGTGTTGAACTAGACAGAATATTACCAGTTTAGAGTCCACTTGTTGGTTCTAGCAATTGTGAATACTCTGTAAGTTAAGTAGCAGGTTCATCTTCACATTATTATTAGGGTTTTGCATCTGTAAATTCCTGTTAGACTGATGCATACCTGTCCATATAAAGTGAAGAGAAGTATGCCTCTTAGACTATCATTGAGGTCGTGAAACTTTTCTGCCGATAGAAGAGAAGGAATTACTTTTTTCTTTCCTTTTTCTTTCATCATCCCTGGTGGACATGTTTCACGACAGGAGTTCAATGGAGTAAATGTACTCTTAAATTGGAAGTGGTACCATCTTCACGTGCATCCATTGCACATATGGATAAGGTGAGTTCTGTGCTTGCTACAATCTTTAATCTTGCCTTAAATGGCCTTGTGTTGAAAATCAACTTATCTTTCACGTAAATTCTTTCAGGTTGCGTCTACCACACTCCCCACCTTTCGGTTGCTGATGATTTTGGATAAACGTTCTTGTTGCCGAATGAGTTTGTAAGAACTATGCAATTGCTGAAGGTTTTTCCACGTAAGTCTTCGATGTTTATTTCCTGTCACAATGAGTATGTTTGTATTAACAATTGTGCTTGCTACAATCTTTGATTTTGCCTTAAATGGCCATCTGTTGAAAACCAACTTACCTTTCACTTAAATTCTTTCAGGTTGCGTCTACCACACTCCCCACCATTCAGTTGCTGATGATTTTGGATAAATGTTCTTGTTGCTGAATGGGTTTGTAAGAACTATGCAACTGCTGAAAGTTTTTTCCACGTAAGCCTTCAATGTTTATTTCCTGTCACAATGAGTATGTTTGTATGTTGTAATTAACAATTGTCATTTATCCATTAAAAGGGTATGGTCGCATGACTACAGGGAAAATGGATTTTTAAGTAGGATTTTTTTGGGATACAAGTATATGGTACTCGAGCACTAAACTATTTTATAAGCAAGTTTATTATATAATCTGTTGTTTTCAGGACACAAAAGTTAGATTTAATGAACAAGTTTGGCAATCAATTGTAGTGTTTAAATTTAATCAGATAAAAATGGCGACGGGAAGAAGATGTGGAAAAATGGTAAGAAAAAGAATGATTGAACTATAGGAAAGCTTGTACATTATAATGTAGGAAGAAAAAAAGATAGCAAAGGAGAATAGTTGGCTGTGTTATTTTAGGAGAAGTATGATGGAAAGAAAATGTTGGATAGAAAACCTTGTGTTAGCTCGAGGCATTACTCTACACCTTACCTTAAAAAACAAGGTCAAAGTCAAACACCATTTCTGGAACTTCCAGTTATAGCATATGGATCCATAATGAATGATATGTGTAGCCTCTTCATGCATGCTCAACTTTTCTCAAATTGGAAAAGTATATTTTTTGGGAACATCTAGAAGAGGGAAGCAATTAATAATTTTAATTGTGAAATTAAAATAGCTAAATGAGCTGTACATATGGAGAACAAACCCTCACAGTTAAAATAATGACGAAGCCTTAAACCATTATGTAAGGAGATGAATGTCCCAACGTATCATATTTCCAAGGCTTCTTTGGTTGTTCGCGATGAAAGTGGTTCGTGGGTTGGGCGTTTAGAACGTTGCGAGACAGTTCAGTTCCTATCCACCCTTGGTGTTAAAGGGAGAACTGCGAGGAGCCAACCCTAGTACGAGAGGAGTGGGTTGGGTCAAGGTTGTAAAAGGCGCTAGGCATTAGGCGGACGGCCATCCACCGCCTAGGCCGCCTAGGCGGCCTTCTAATTAAAGGAGGTCGTGTGGTCGTGTACTGAACTAAATTCCTGAGTCTTTTAGATGAAGACTATAGTGCTCAAGTGCTTCAGTGTACTAAGCTACTACAATGTTGCTATAGTGCTCATATTTAAAAAAAAAATCCCAGTGTCTGCTATAGTGCTCAAGTGTCTGCTGACTTGACCGTCCAGTACTCATTCAAAAGAAAAGGTGGCTAACTGACTTGACTGCCCAGTATGCTCATTCAAAAAGAAAAAGTGGGGGACTGACTTGACTGCTCAGTGCTCATTCAAAAAGAAAAAGTGGCATATTAAAAATTCACACAGTAAGTATTAGGGGCTGTTTGGTTCGGAGGGGGTGACTTGAAAGTGGAGTATTTTGAAGAGAGTTGCAGCAACTCTCTCGTCACTTTCAGAGATCGCTTGTTTGTTGCAGGTAGAGTGAGAGAAAAGTGAAAATCTCTGGCCCCAAACAGTGTCTTGTCCCCTCCCAGAGTTACTTTCCACCTACATCAAAAAAGGGCATGCTTGGATAGATGTAACTCTTTGAAAGTGTGAAATGGCACTTGCGGCAAGTTGAGTTTCCGTTGACTTGCAGCAAGTGGCACTTTCCAAAATGTGTTTGGATAGATAATTTTTGTCTGCTGCAAGTGAAAGAAAAATTGGGTTGGTGTTTGGATGGTTGTTGTAAGTGAAAAAAAAAGTAGTTCGATTGTTTGGATTGTTGAAAGTGTAATTTTTTAGAGATGTGGTAAACCTAGGTATGGTTACCCCCAACTAATTTTTTTGTATAGATTAAAAATAAAAGTAATTTACCAAATTTATAACAATATTACACTTCAAGTTTCACAGCCATTATGACAAATTGGATTATATAAATTAAATTAATTATTAGTATTAAATATTTTCTTTTTCACATTCCTATTATTATCATAGTATAAAGACAACATGTATGAGAAATTACGGGGCTATATTGGCCGAGCATCATACGCAAGAAGAGGTATAAGAACATGTATCAGAACCAACAACTCAAGCCACTGAACCAACATAGGCAGATATTCATGACCAGAAGATAGAAAGAATGTACCATCCAAAATGATACAGCCAAATTCATGACCAGTTAAGCAACAAACTCTCATCATTTTACAAACTCATCATCCAAAATGATACAGACGAAATTCATTACCAGGCCAAAATGATGCCAAATTCTGAACCAACTCTCATCATTCACAAACTCATCATTCAGATCATGATAGAACAATGTTCCATCCAAAATCTGAACCAACTAGTGTTGCAAAAAGCTAGATACAAGCCATAGCAAAAACTTATATTATGAAAAACCACATAATCGATACAAGCCATCAACCTACAACAAAGCCTTATGAGTATCAAATACTTGGGTAGGTTGATACGAGCTATTCAGTGATATGTAACAAATTTGGAAATGATACATTAATTTGAAGAAGCTAGCATGTCATATAACATTGAAGACCACATTTGAATCATTCGGTCACAGTGAAATCTCCTCATCAATTGCCATAATCCTCATATTTTTCATGAAGCAAAATGGGCAATGTAAAAGAATTAACACAATAATAGATTATAGTAAAAATTAGGAACTAACAACAATAAAAACTTAACTTAATACATGAAATATTCACATAAAGAAGATTATAAAGCAAAGAAGATTATATGTATGGGCTCAGAGTTTAGCAAATGCTTCTTAAAAATGAAGACTAATACTTAAAAATGACTGATATTTGCACATTCAAGAATATCTGATACTTTAAATTGAAGACTGATACTTAGTCATGACTGATACTTGTATCATTAAAGTCTGATTCTTAAAAAATAATAGTGCATCATTCATAGCCAAATGTATCATTAAAGACTGATACTTAAAAATGAAGAATGTATCATAAGATTGAACCAACATAGCCCAGCACATGTACTGCATCACCCAAAAAATACTGCAGTGCTTCATTCCAGCAGCATAAGAAATGTATCAAAATTTCTAACCAGCACATGTATCAGAACATGTAGCATAACATATAGAAACATGTATCAGCACCAACTCATCATAGCCCATTTGGTCATAGCCACAACACATATTAGTAAATCAAATTTGGTATAAAAATGTACTCATAAAACTGGACAAATTGAACCAACTTTGAAATGAAAAAAAAACACAACAAATTGAACAACAAAGAGAGGTACTGGAAGCACAACAAATTGAACAACAAATTGAAATGGGCTCTGAGGTATCAGAAAGCCCATGAACCAACATAGGGCAGATATTCAAGCCACTGAACCAAAGCATGAAAATAACTTCAAGCCACTGAACCAACATAGGGCAGATATTCAAGCACTGAACCAACATAGGCCTCAATATGAAAGCCACCGAACCAAAATAGGCCTCAATATGAAAGCCACTGAAACCATCATATTTCTCATTGCCAAAATTTCCACTGAACCAACATAGGCCACATATCAACATGTATAAGAACATGCATCAGAACATATCATGACCAGCTCATCATAGCCCATTTCGAGAAAAGAAATATAAGTCAAAGGATGTATAAAAAGTATAATTCATAAACCTGAAAAAAGTGAACCACAATGACAACAAAATACAACAAATTGAAAGTTAAATTGGCTCAAAGGATTCACCATGAGTCATCATTGCCAATTTTTATAATGTAGACTCAAAGTTGCACCTTCCTCATATAGTCTACAGTGTAGGTATAAGTTGGCTACCTCCATTCATCACCAAATTGGTGAGGGAAGCCACCAACTTTATCTTATCAACGCGCCCACACCCTTGTAATCTTCATTGTGAGCCTGTCCCTGCAAACAAGCAGTACAAAAGCATAAATAGTTGGATTAATCATCATAGTCTACAAATAGTTGGATTAAAACTGATAGTAGTGATTCACCATCATATTCTCCAAAATTCCAGTACAAAAGTCTCCTTCGTAATAGATTTTATAATATAAGCCAGGGCAATAATCGATGCAAGTAACACAAGGCAAGCAAAAAAAACAACATTGCTCGTGGGGTACCCTTTAACTACAGCTTCCTCCTTAACTTCATTTCGTTCAACCTTAACCTTCGAGTCGAAGTAACTCATCGCCTCATCGTAATCTTGGCACTTGAAATAGCAAGCGCCTTTAAACCCATTAACTTGCATGAAACATTCAGGCCAACTTGTGTAAACTTCGGCTTTCTTCCTTTCAATACTAAATAGTATGACATGCTAGGTATGACATTTAGTTAATATCATTCTCACAAAGTAGCAGCAGAAAGAACGAGCAGTCTTAGGCATATACAAAGTATGAACAAAGTAGCAGAATAGTAAACAACAAAGCAGCAGTTTGTGAGAATATGAACATATATAACAACAAAAGAACGAGCAGTCTTAGGCATATACAAAGTAGCAGAATATGAACAACAAAGCAGCATTTTTGTTCTTCATCAGATTACAGAAGCAGCAGCATTACATAGGCATTAGTTCAAGCTATATAGGATACCTCCAAAATAAGAGAAGCATCAGCAGATTACATAGGCATTAGTTCAAGCTATATAGGATGCCCCAAAATAAGACAAAGGCTTCCTTATCAAGCTATATAGGATGCCCCCAAAATAAGACAAAGGCAGTAGTTCAACCTATATAGGAAGCACACAAAATATTACAAGAACATTAGTCTTGTTGCCCTCAATTGTTCACATTTTCCAATGTGAAGCTATCCAACCATTCTCGTTGAAATTCCTCCGGCAAACTTATGAACTTCGTTGTCTCAAAATTATCGTTGCAAAGATAATTAAAGGCCTTCTTAAGCACATGAGACTCAACCCTCTAAAGCAAATAGTTTTGCACTCATCTTCTCAATCGGGGTCATGAACCCCGTAGTAAGTGTGCTTGCATGGTAGAAACATGATTGACCAAGCTGGCTATGGCTTCACTAGCCACGTTGGGCTCTCTACGACGTTTTCCTCTTGAGGATTTGGAAGCTTGGGACGTCCCAACCTTATCTGTGAGACGCTTGTTGGAGGGCATCAAGATCGATGTAGACATCTCTTGATCCAAATTTGTTACTATGTATTTTGCATGGTCACCTCTAGCGTGGTCATCCCCACAAGCAATACGTAGCAAATCGTAGTTCCTAATCGGAGTATTAATCCAAGGTGCTAGTCTTGATTTGGCCTAGGGAAATCAAAATTGAGGACACATCATTATTTGTCAAAATACCCAAGTAAACATACATCGTAGTAACATACAAAACAAACATATTACCTTCTTTAGGTCCTCATGGCTTTCTTCGTCCAAAATGATCATCTTGAGTTCGTCGTTCCAACCCGCACCCGACAATTCTTTTGCCTTCAGAATTTGTAACCATTTCACCTTCCATCCACGCATGTGATTGATAACATTGCTAACACTATAATTGGTACCAAACTTGTCATTGACTAGTGTGACAACAAGTTGGTATGAACTGTTTCTAAAAGCTTTATCACGTTTTTTTCCTCCTTCCGCTTCTTTTGCAAGAATGTTGAGGAGCTCGTCCGTGTGTCATCCTCCCAACGTTTGTTGGGTGTCCTTCTTTTGGGTCATCCCTACCCTTATGTGCCACATGCTTCTTTGGTTGTATCTTGCGAAGAATCGACTTGGTTGTCAACATGTGCCACACCCTTTCCTTTGCCTTGGGGATTTGAACCTTCACTAAGAATATAAGAATATGTATATGTAAGGATCTACATTAAATCTCCAATTGGGGTCTGGGAATGGGTTTGGAATGGGGCGTATTGGACTTGGTGGTGTAACCCTTTCCTGCAACCCTTCTTGCTCTTGCCCTTGACTATCCGTAGTTGCCCTAACGACCGTCTCCTATTCAATTGAGGGGGTGCAAAAGGACTATCCACATGGGTTTGAAAGTGTCGATAGTTAGAAAAGTTATCACCCATCTCACCTGTTCACATTTCAGATTTTAAGTCGTTGAGACATGATGACAAATTGCAGAATTCAGCAGTTAATAAAAACAACATACAAGGATAGGGTACTGTAATTACAAAGACAGTCATTAAAACGCTCCACAAAAACAGTCCACAAAAACAGCCCAAAAAAACATCAAACAAGTCGTACCCAATTATGTCCTAGCAGTGAACCATTGGAACGAAAGCGTATTGAAGCGTGCGATCGCATTGACGCTCGGACTCGCGACATGATTGATGCGGCCGAGATATAGAAGGCATGATGTATGGAACGGTGAAATCCTTTGTGGGCAAGAGAGAACTTGAGTGTTGTAGCCAATCTAGCAAATTTCGTTGGACTATCGAAAGCCTTGTAATCCGATTTCGAATATCAATAAAGAATCGTTTCGTATACTCTGTTTTCCTTTCGTTGTTAATGTTCAACTCAAAGATAACCATTTGAGAACTTGTCATCTTGCCTTGCACGAGCGCAACTCCAGGCTCGTGCGGCATCACGCTCCCTCGGTCTGGCACATATTCTTCGTTCCAATGGTTCACTGCACGACACGAGATACGTTGTGTGGAGGAACAAGTTGCCTATTCCTTTACATGCTGGGACATAAGTCCAAAAATAGAGTATGCGGCATTGAGTTTATTCGGTCTGGAGAAACAGTTTCTCGGTACTTTAATAAAGTTCTAGGTGCTATATGTACCATTACAGAACGATTTGTGAAGCCACCCGGTTCCGAAACTCCATTGGAGATAAGGAATTCAGCTGAATGGTTTCCATACTTTGAGGTAAAGCTAATTCTATGAAAGTCATATTCTCATCAATGTAATCTAGTAGTACTATACGTTAACGATGCATTTCATTCAAATATAGGACTGTATAGGAATGATAGATGGAACCCACGTCCAGGCTACCCTTCCAGCCTCCATAATAGCGAGGTTTAGGGGTAGAAAACAAATAACACAAAATGTGTTAGCTGCTTGTTCTCCCAACAAGATGTTCACGTATATCCTCGCCGGGTGGGAAGGTTGTGCCAATGATATGGCAGTTTTAAAGGATGCCCTTTCTAGGCCATCTCCACATTGCCTAAAGGTCATAACAGGTAAATAGTTTGAATCGTTCCAAATTTAGTTTTCCTTTTATGAATGTTGCTTTTGAACGTATAAGAATGAATTAACCTACCAATTTTGTAGGAAAGTATTATTTGGTTGATGCTGGATACACGACAATGCATGGTTTTATTTCTCCTTATCGTGGAGTTAGGTACTACTTCAATCCTAAGAAGGATCGTCATCCTAGCAACGCCAAGGAACTGTTCAATAGGCATTCGAAGTTGCGTAGTAAAATCGAATGTGCCTTTGCTACCCTCAAGAATCGGTGGTGCATTCTAGGAGAGAAAAAATTTCATGACTTTCTTACACAGGTTGATATTGTAATAGCATGTTGTGTTTTACACAACTATATTCTTGGAGTTGACCTTAAAGACGAATTAGTTGTGGATGAGCCGACCAACTTTGAAGGGGAGGTAGTCGAGGAAAACTTGTTCCGTTATGAACAATTCTCCCAGACAAGTACACAAGTCCAACGAACTACCAAGAAGGCTTGGGAAGACATGCGTGATCAAATTGCACAAACATGTGGCATGATTACTCTACTGGAAATGGTAGGGTAGAAGTTTAATTGGGTATGACTTGTTTGATGTTTTTTTGGGCTATTTTGTGGGGTGTTTTAATGACTGTCTTTGTAATTACAGTACCCTATCCTTGTATGTTGTTTTATTTAACTGCTGAATTCTGCAATTTGTCATCATGTCTCAACAATTTAAAATCTGAAATGTGAACAGGTGAGATGGGTGATAACTTTCCTAACTATCGACACTTTCAAACCCATGCGGGTAGTCCTTTTGCACCCCCTCAATTGAATAGGAGACGGTCGTTAGGGGCAACTACGGATAGCCAAGGGCAAGAGCAAGAAGGGTTGCAGGAAAGGGTTACACCACCAAGTCCAATACGCCCCATTCCAAACCTATTCCCAAACCCCAATTGGGGATTTAATGTAAGATCCTTACATGGATACATATTCCTACATTCTTAGTGAAGGTTCAAATCCCCAAGACAAAGGAAAGGGTGTGGCACATGTTGACAACCAAGTCTCTCCTCGCAAGATACAACCAAAGAAGCATGTGGCACATAAGGGTAGGGATGACCCAAAATAAGGAACACCCAACAAACGTTGGGAGGATGAACACACGGACGAGCTCCTCAACATTCTTGCAAAAGAAGCGGAGTGAAAAAAATGTGAAAAAGCTTTTAGAAACAGTTCATCCCAACTTGCTGTCACAGTAGTTAATGACAAGTTTGGTACCAATTATAGTGTTAGCAATGTTATCAATCACATGCGTGGATGGAAGGTGAAATGATTACAAATTCTGAAGGCAAAAGAATTGTCGGGTGCGGGTTGGAACGACGAACTCAAGATGATCATTTTGGACGAAGAAAGCCATGAGGACCTAAAGAAGGTAAATATGTTTAGTTTTGTATGTTACTACGATGTATGTTTACTTGGGTATTTTGACAATAATGATTGTGTCCTCAATTTTGATTTTCCTAGGCCAAATCAAGACTAGCACCTTGGATTAATACTCCGATTAGGAACTACGATTTGCTACGTATTGCTTGTGGGGATGACTACTACATCGATCTTGATGCCCCTCCAACAAGCGTCTCACAAGATAAGGTTGGGACGTCCCAAGCTTCCAAATCCTCAAGAGGAAAACGTCGTAGAGAGCCCAACGTGGCTAGTGAAGCCATAGCCAGCTTGGTCAATCATGTTTCTACCATGGCAAGCACACTTACTACAGGGTTCATGACCCCGATTGAGAAGATGAGTGCAAAACTATTTGCTTTAGAGGGTTATGAGTCTCATGTGCTTAAGAAGGCCTTTAATTATCTTTGCAAGGATAATTTTGAGACAACGAAGTTCATAAGTTTGCCGGAGGAATTTCAACGAGAATGGTTGGATAGCTTCACATTGGAAAATATGAACAATTGAGGGCAGCAAGACTAATGTCCTTGTAATATTTTGTGTGTTCCTATATAGGTTGAACTACTGCCTTTTCTTATTTTGGGGGCATCCTATATAGCTTGATAAGGAAGCCTCTGCTGCTTCTGTAATCTGATGAGAGAACAAAACTGCTGCTTTGTTGTTCATATTCTGCTACTTTGTATATGTCTAAGACTGCTCGTTCTTTTGTTGTTCATACTATGTTCATATTCTCACAAACTGTTGCTTTGTTGTTCATATATTCTGCTACTTTATTCAACTTTGTATATGTCTAAGACTGCTCGTTCTTTTGTTGTTC
Organism: Iris pallida; assembly: GCA_029216955.1. Classification (NCBI taxonomy): domain Eukaryota; kingdom Viridiplantae; phylum Streptophyta; class Magnoliopsida; order Asparagales; family Iridaceae; genus Iris; species Iris pallida. The sequence goes on along the minus strand of JANAVB010044996.1, from coordinate 4,816 downwards.
ATATTCTGCTTCTTTGTGAGAATGATATTAACTAAATGTCATACTTTGTAGCATGTCATACTATGTAGTATTGAAAGGAAGAAAGCCGGAGTTTACACAAGTTGGCCTGAATGTTTCATGCAAGTTAATGGGTTTAAAGGCGCTTGCTATTTCAAGTGCCAAGATTATGATGAGACGATGAGTTACTTCGACTCGAATGTTAAGGTTGAACGAAATGAAGTTAAGGAGGAAGCTGTAGTTAAAGGGTACCCCACGAGCAATGTTGTTTTCTTTGCTTGCCTTGTGTTACTTGCATCGATTATTGCCCTGGCTTATATTATGTAAAATCTATTATGAAGGAGACTTTTGTACTGGACTTTTGGAGAATATGATGGTGAATCACTACTATCAGTTTTAATCCAACTATTTGTAGACTATGATGATTAATCCAACTATTTATGCTTTTGTACTGCTTGTTTGCAGGGATATGGTCCCAATGAAGATTACAAGGGTGTGGGCGCGTTGATAAGATAAAGTTGGTGGCTTCCCTCACCAATTTGGTGATGAATGGAGGTAGCCAACTTATACCTACACTGTAGACTATGATGAGGAAGGTGCACCTTTGAGTCTACATTATAAAAATTGGCAATGAGACTCATGGTGAATCCTTTGAGCCAATTTAACTTTCAATTTGTTGTATTTTGTTTGTCATTGTGGTTCACTTTTTTAGGTTTATGAATTATACTTTTTTTATACATCCTTTGACTTATATTTCTTTTTCGAAATGGGCTATGATGAGCTGGTCATGATAATGTTCTGATGCATGTTCTTATACATGTTGATATGTGTCCTATGTTGGTTCAGTGAAATTTTGGCAATGAGGAAATGATGATGGTTTCAGTGGCTTTCATATTGAGGCCTATTTTGGTTCGGTGGCTTTCATATTGAGGCCTATGTTGGTTCGGTGGCTTGAATATCTGCCCTATGTTGGTTCAGTGGCTTGAAGTTGTTATTTTCATGCTTTGGTTCAGTGGCTTGAATATCTGTCCTATGTTGGTTCAGTGGCTTTCTGATACATGTTCTGATCCATCAGAGCCCATTTCAATTTGTTGTGCTTTCAGTTCCTCTCTTTGTTGTTCAATTTGTTGTGTTTTATTTTCATTTTAAATTGGTTCAATTTGTCCAGTTTTATTGAGTTACATTTTTATACCAAATTTGATTTACTAATATGTGTTGTGGCTATGACCAAATGGGCTATGATGAGTTGGTGCTGATACATGTTTCTATATGTTATGCTACATGTTCTGATACATGTGCTGGTTGGGAAATTTTGATACATTTCTTATGCTGCTGCTGGAATGAAGCACTGCAGTATTTTTTGGGGATGCAGTACATGTGCTGGGCTATGTTGGTTCAATCTTATGATACATTCTTCATTTTTAAGTATCAGTCTTTAATGATACATTTGGCTAAATGATGCACTGTTATTTTTTAAGAATCAGACTTTAATGATACAAGTATCAGTCATGGCTAAGTATCAGTCTTCAATTTAAAGTATCAGATATTCTTGAATAATGCAAGTATCAGTCATTTTTAAGTATTTAGTTTCATTTTTCGAAGAAGCATTTGCTAAACTCTGAGCCCATACATTATAATCTTCTTTGCTTTATAATCTTCTTTATGTGAATATTTCATGTTTAAGTTATGTTTTATTGTTGTTAGTTCCTAATTTTTACTATAATCTATTATTGTGTTAATTCTTTTACATTGCCCATTTTGCTTCATGAAAATATTGAGGATTATAGCAATTGATGAGAGATTTCACTGTGACCGAATGATTCAAATGTGGTCTTCAATGTTATATGACATGGATATCTAGCTTCTTCAAATTAATGTATCATTTCCAAATTTGTTATATCACTGAATGGCTCGTATCAACCTACCCAAGTATTTGATACTCATAAGGCTTTGTTGTAGGTTGATGGCTTGTATCGGTTATGTGGTTTTTCATAATATAAGTTTTTGCTATGGCTTGTATCTAGCTTTTTGCAACACTAGTTGGTTCAGATTTTGGATGGAACATTGTTCTGTATCATGTTGTGAAGGATGAGAGTTGGTTCAGAATTTGGCCTCTATCATTTTGGCCTGGTAATGAATTTCGTCTGTATCATTTTGGATGATGAGTTTGTAAAATGATGAGAGTTTATTGCTTAACTGGTCATGAATTTGGCCTGTATCATTTTGGATGGTACATTCTTTCTTATCTTCTGGTCATGAATTTGGTATGAATATCTGCTACGTTGGTTCAGTGGCTTGAAGTTGTTGGTTCTGATACATGTTCTTATACTTCTTCTTGCGTATGATGCTCGGCCAATATAGTCCCGTAATTTTCATACATGTTGTCTTTATACTATGAATAATAGGAATGTGAAAAAGAAAATATATTTAATAATAATAATTAATTTAATTCATATAATCCAATTTGTCATAATGGCTGTGAAACTTGAAGTGTAATATTGTTATAAATTTGGTAAATTATTTTATTTTTAATCTATACAAAAAAATTAGTTAGGGGTAACCATACCTAGGTTTACCACATCTCCAAAAAATTTACACTTTCAACAATCGAACTACTTTTTTTTTCACTTACAACAACCATCCAAACACCAACCCAAATTTTCTTTCACTTGCAGCAGACAAAAATTACTCTATCCAAACACATTTTGGAAAGTGTCACTTGCTGCAAGTCAACGGAAACTTAACTTGCCGCAAGTGCCACTTTCACACTTTCAAAGAGTTACATCTATCCAAACACCCTTAGAGTAGCTGCTCTTCCATTCTCATTCATTCAGAAGCAAAAAAACAACCACCAAACCAGAAGAAGAGGAAGAAGAAGACTCACGACGAAGAAGAAGAAGAAGTAGACTCACCTGCGTGGTTGGCTGCTGCTCACGCAGTCAAGAAGAAGAAGAGTAGAAGACTCGGAAGAACTCGTGCACCTGATCTTTTTTTTCCAAAATTTACACGCTAGGCTGCTGCCTAACCGTCGAGCGTCTGCGCCTAGGCGTACGCCTCTCGCCTAGAGCCGCCTAGGCGGACGTCTAAACCCGTCTTACCTTTGCTGGCGCCTGAAGTCCGATTCCGGCCGAATGTTGATCGGTCACTGGCTGCCCAGCGCCTAGGCGGCGCCTAAATTCGCGTTTTAGAACACTGGGTTGGGTTAACCTATTGTGTAGCAGCTGTTATGCCAAAGCAACACCGGACAACTAAGTTGGTATGGAATAACTGCATCTAAGGGAAATCCTTCTCTGTACCAGTTATAAGAGGTTTTTGAACAGAACTCCGATTGGAAAAAGGAGTAAGCACCACGAGGAGTGAAGTAAGCTCGGACTAAACGAATTTCACTTTTCAACCAGAAATGGAAGAAAGGCGAACCGGGTCCTCGCTACATCTTAAGTGAATTATTCTTGCTTGGAGACTTTCCAATGGCATAGTTTAGTGAAGCTTTAAACAATTGTTATCACATAATTCAGGTATTGTAGATGGAAGAAGTCCATTCCATGACTATTCAAACAACGTTGATGCTCAGAACTGAAGTATGCTGGAGCTAGGATGTGTTACGTTTTCCAAGTAACTTAGGCCTTTTTGGTGGATGTTTCGATTTTCAAGTAACTTAGGACAAATCGGATGGTTTGATCCTCATTTGTTGGACTGCACAAGCTGGAGGAGCAGGTGGTTTTCTTGTTCTAAAACTTATCCAATGCTTAAATCACTTCCAAGCTTGAGTACAGTAGAATGCATCAATGAAGGTTGCATTGAATGCCTTTTACTATAGATGTTACCTTCTTTATACAATATATGTTGTGGCTGGGGTATTAAATATTAACTTCCTGTGAGAAATGACCAAAAGGGTGTCCTGTCAAGGGTGTACTATAGTAGAAATGCTCGTCCAGCTGCACGTGGGCCACATACCTGGTATTTGTGCACCACAGTTTATGTGCCAGTAGGGTTAGTTGTAGTGGATATGGTCGGGATGTGGTTACCATACTTACATTATGCTCACAGATATGGATATCGTTCACGTAATATCAATATTTGGCAAAATCAATTATGACTACAAACCGGATACAAGTAAATTTGTTGGGTATGAATCAATTGCAAGATGAAGCAATAATATCTGTCAAAATGAATAAACAGGTATAAATTCAAGTTGGGTAACTTAAATATGCATAATATATAAAATATCATAGTAGGATTAATGTAATTATACAAGATAGCTAAGACTTAAGGTGATTAACTCATAATATTTTTTGTTGCATTTGCCTGAAGTAGCTACAAAATGTGCGTTGTATGGTGTTTCTTGAAGTTGTTGCAGAAGGTTAGTAGTTTGTGATGTATTTTATTTTGTCAATCTTGGCCTTGATTATATTAACAGTAGTGTTATCTAACAATATTAATAATATATTATGAATGCTGGTGTAATTTCTAGGTTTTCAAGTGATTGTTCCTGAATTCAGTTCTTAGAAGCTGTGAAACTGTGATGTGATATAAGGACACGTCTATTTGATTTTTCCCATCTGCGCTATGTCTTTATTATTTCCTGGCTAATTTGCAGTTAGATACTTGAACTATCAAGTTTTTTTTAAGCACTTAAATACCCTGAACTTTCTAAGTTGTGGCATTTTACCCCCTTTGTTAGTTAGCAGTTGAACTTAACTACACATGCCCATTATTGACATTTTTGCCTCAAAAGTAGAGAGAAATTACTCTCAATTTCTTTTAAGTAAAAGAAAATAAATTAAAATCTCAAAACCCTAACCCTAATCTCCTCTTCCTG
>JANAVB010044995.1:0-24110 GCA_029216955.1 Iris pallida | reverse complement strand
ACTGCAGAGGAGATGAACTGTGCAGGAGAAATGCATGAGATAAACTGCGCAGGAGATGAACTGTGTAGGAGATGAACTGTGCATGTGATGAACTACGCATGAGATGAACTGCGCAGGAGATGAACTGCGCACAGTTGAACTGCGCATGAGATGAACTGCGCACGAGTTGAACTGCGCACGAGTTGAACTGCAGATAGCTGAACTGCACATGGCCTTGCGCTAAAGAGCGCTGGCCGAAGGTCATCTTCTCCATCAGGCCGAGGGAAAACCCAAGAATCACCAAAATTTCCAAATCTCATAACTTAGCCAAATCTAAACAAAATTTAGATTTTTAAAATTCTAACTTGTGTAAAATTGAATTCTCTTCCACATGGAAGCCTCAAAACAAGCAAAAATCTAAGTCTAATAGATCAAAACCAAGAAAATCCGAAAATGGTTAAAACTTAGATCTAGAAAAATGGAGACTCCAAATCACAAAATACGAAGTTCTAATGTTGTTCACCATGGCCTAATCTAGCTAATGGACAAATAAATGGGATACTTATTTGGTGGCAGGTGCACTTGTCTATGGTGTTGGTGGAGGAAGGAAGAAGATAATGAAGAAAATAAATGGAAGTTATGAGAAGAGAGAAAGTTAGGTGGGGTTTTAATGAGGGAGGGTGTGTTGTGTTGAGGGTGGAGGTTAGCTAAGGTAGTCCAATGCAAACCAAACCAATTTTTTCTCCATAAAATAAAACCACGCCAGGTCTAAAACCTATTTTACGAGAAAACCAGAATTCGCAAGTTAAACCAAAACACAATTACAGGCCAGAATCCGAGAAAATAAAATACAGGTCCAAAATACATATAAGCCTAATCAAAATACGTATTCCAAAATACGGGCATTACAACTCTACCCACCTTAAAAGAATTCCGTCCTCGAAATTTAAATCAAGATGCTTAGAGATGTAAGAGCCAGCTATACTATCCACAATTAAGCTACACTAAGCAAACAATCAAACAATCATACATGCAAGCAAGGGATGGAAAGCATAAGGCTTAAGGAAGACATTATACCTTATGAGTCAAATAAGTCGGGATATCGCGATCGGATGTCGTCCTCACGCTCCCACATTGACTCACCTAGAGAGTGATGACCCCAAGCAACACAGACTAAGCTAATAGTCTTGTTCTTGAGTATCTTTTCTATCCGGTCCAATATAGACACGGGCCTCTTCTCATACGAAAGGTTGGTACCAACAACCAGTTTCGAATGGTCTAGGATATGGCTCGGGTCTGGGATGTACCGTCGTAATTGGGACACATAGAATACATCATGTACCTCACTTAGCGACGGCAAAAGAGTGAGACGATAGGACACATCCTACTCGCTCCAGGATATCGACCGGCCCTATATACCTAGGACTAAGCTTTCCCCGTGCGCCAAAGCGAATGACGCCGTGGTTAGGCGAGATCCTAAGGAATACATGGTTGCCGATAGCAAACTCTAAGGGACGTCGATGAGCATCGGTCCAATGGCGCTGGCGATCTTGGGCCACTCGAAGATGATCTCTGATCCCTCTGACCACTTTAACTGTCTGGGCAATCATTTCTGGACCGAGCATCTGCCTCTCTCCAATATCATCCCAGGCTAACGGGGATCTGCACTTCCTACCATACAATGCCTCGAACGGAGCCATCTGAATACTGGCCTGGAAACTATGTTGTACGAGAATTCCACCAGGTGCAGGTGATCCTCCCATGAACCACCGAAGTCAAGGGTACATGATCTCAATATATCTTCAAGAGTCTGGATTGTGCATTCCGACTGGCCATCTGTCTGCGGATGATAAGCTGAGCTAAACTGAAGGTGAGTTTCCAAACTCTCTTGCAGGTTGTGCCAAAAGTGTGACGTAAACCTTGAATCTCGATCCGAGGTGATACTGACGGGAATACCATAAAGCCTGACAATCTGCCTGAGGTACATCTCTGCTAGCTGAGCCGTAGACTGCGCACCTCTGAATGGGAGAAAATGAGCCACCTTCGTGAGCCTGTCAACTAAAACCCAAATAGTATCTCGACCAGCTGGGGATCTAGGCAATCCAGTCACAAAATCCATGGTCACATGCTCCCACTTCCATTCTGGAATTGGCAAGGACTGAAGAAGTCCAGCGGGCCTCTGATGTTCAGCTTTAACCTGTTGGCAAACCAAACACCAAGAGACAAACCGAGCTATCTTCCTCTTCATGCCATTCCACCAGAAATACTGACGAATATCACGGTACATCTTCGTGCCACCGGGATGAATAGAATACTGTGAACTGTGAGCTTCTGCCATGACCTCCTGTCTGATATCTCCACTGGGTACACAAAGACGAGTGTCGTGTCAAAGTGTACCATCTTTATGGATACATAACTCTGGCCTTCTTCCTGCCTCACACTCTGCTCTGAGTCACTGAAGCTTGGAATCTGCTAACTGTGCTCTCCGGATCCTCTCAACTATGCTGGACTGAACCTGTAGACTGGCCATCAATGCCACGTTGGTAGGAAGAACTACTTCAATTCCCAACTACCAATAATTCTGGTTGCGCCATTAGGAAATAAACTCCGGCTCTCCGGCTCAACGCATTTGCTACAACGTTGGCCTTCCCTGGATGATACTGCAAATCCACATCGTATCCACCAGTAGCTCGAGCCATCTTCTCTGCCATATATTAAGGTCCTTCTGGGTGAAAACATATTTTACGCTCATGTGATCAGTAAATATCTCCACTCTATCTCCGTACAAGTAGTGCCGCCAAAGCTTAAGTGCAAATATACTGCTGCCAGTTCCAAGTGTGGGTCGGGTAATTCTTCTCATGATCACGAAGTTGATATGATGCATAAGATATTACCTTCCCATGCTGCATCAAGACACACCCCAATCCTCTGCCTGAAGCGTCACAATAAACTGTGAATCCTTCGGTCCCATCTGGAAGTGTGAGAATGGGAGCCGTTACCAAACCTTGCTTCAACTTCTCAAATGATTCCTTGCACTCTGCTGTCCAAGCAAACTGCACATCCTTGCGGGTCAACTGGGTCATCAGTGCTGAAATCCTTGCAAAATCTGAAACGAATTGCCGGTAGTAGCCGGCTAATCCAAGGAAGCTGCGAACCTCTGCCACTGAGCTAGGTACTGGCCATGTCTCGATAGCTACAATCTTCTGGGGATCTACTTCCACTCCTTCTCGGGTAATGATGTGACCCAAGTACGAAATACGATCGAGCCAGAACTCGCATTTACTAAACTTGCGTACAACTGGTGCTCTCTAAGCGTCTGAAGAACGATTCTGAGATGCTGCTCATGCTCTGCTTCGCTCTTGCTGTAGACCAGGATATCATCTAGGAACACGATCACGAACTGATCCAAGTAAGGCATGAAAATACGATTCATGAGGTCCATGAATATGGCCGGCGCATTGGTCGCTCCAAAGGGCATAACAAGGAACTCCCAATGCCCATACCTCGATCTAAACGCTGTCTTTGGAATGTCCTGCTCTCTGACTCTGATCTGGTGGTATCCTGACCACAAGTCTATCTTCGAAAACACTGAAGCCCCTTTGAGTTGATCAAACAAGTCATCTATCCTCGGAAGAGGGTATCTGTTCTTGATTGTTACTGAGTTCAAGGTACGATAATCTACACATAACCAGGACGTACCATCCTTTTTTTTGCAAGAAGCATCGGGACTCCCCAAGGCGATCCACTTGCACGAATGAATCCCTTGGTCCTCAGTTCTTCAATCATCTTGTACAAAATCTCCAACTCTGAAGGCGCTATCCTGTAGACTCGCTCTGATACTGGTACCGTCCCGGGGATCAAGTCTATAGTGAACTCAATCGCCCGCTCTGGCGGCATCCCTGAAAGTTCTTCTGGAAAGACATCTGAAAACTCTTCAACTATCCGGGGTAACTGTACCGCTGCTACTGCCATCCACAATACGGGGGAAGATGGCTCCACTGCGCCTCTGGAAAATGAAAACTCTGGCTCTCCTGGAATACTAAAGACAACCCTGCCAATATGGCAGTCTATCCTAGCATACTGGTTCCTCAACCAATCCATGCCTAAGACTACAACATAGTCTGCCATAGGGAACTCTATGAATCTAGCGGGGAACTCTCTACCGCTAACTACGATCCGACACGAGGAAAACACTCGATCTACTCCCACAAGACCATTATCAGTATATTGAGCCTTACTGATAATGACTCGGGCTCCAATCCTATCCGTGTCGCGAATCGTGCAGACATGAATGAATGCTTTGCACCAGAATCAAATAATACCGATGTTGGAGAGGAGTTGACAAGAATAGTACCTGCCACTACCTCACCTGGTGCAACCTCTTCTTCCATAGTCATCATTGCCTGACCTTGTCCTCTGGCTGTGGGTCCCCTCTGCTGGAAACCTCTCTGCCTGCTCTGCACTTGGGCTTGGGTGTACTGTTGTTGGTTCTGCTGATGAAATACCTGGGCCTGAGGCAACAAGGGCCTCGGGTACTACTGCTGCTGCATCGGTACTGGTCCCCTAACCGACGGACTGGTTAGGTTAGAAGAGGACGAACTACCCCTATTAGGGCAGGCTCCTATCTTGTGATCTGTCGCTCCACAAGCCAAGCACAATCCCTGCGCCCTGCGACAATCTGCCACGACGTGTCCTGGCTTCCCGCAATGAGAACATCCATCTCGGAAGTCTGCTTCTGCTTCTGCTGCTGCGGGTACGTCGGGGTCGAATGCTGAACCGACGTTACAGAGGCCGCCCGCCTCGAAGTTCCAATGGTCAAACTCCTTGCTGCCGGGGCTGGCTGAAGATTGGTGCATCTGATTGTGGGATCGCTTCCTACCTCCGGTCCTATCCACGATCCTCTGGGAGGTGTACTCATGCCTCCTAGCTGCTCCAATACTGTATCGAATGTCTGGTGCTCGAACTGCTCAATTGCCAATAAGATCTCCAAATGCAGTCCCTGCTGGAACCGTTGGGCCATATCAAACTCGGTCGCCACCAAGGTGGGGGCAAACCTACTAAGTCTAGAAAACTCAGATGCATAACCGTCGCCCGTTCTGCCTCCTTGCTTCAAGTTGGTAAATCTGGTCTGTAGGTCGTACCGAGCTACAGCATCAAAATACTTCGCCTGGAATCTTTCTTTAAACATCGCCCAAGTGACCGGTGCCACTAATCCCACGGTCTACACCGCCCACCAACTGCGAGCCAAGTCCAGCAACTGTAGGCGTACCACCGCCACCTTCTCATTCTCAGGTGTCCTAGCTGCTTCCAGAACCACCTCGGTATCCTGAAGCTAAGCGTCCGCGGCAATCGTATCTTCGCTACCGTCGAAGAATGGAGGGTTCAAGCGCTTGAAGCTGTTGGCCGTGCTGTTCCCTGGATGACCGCCTCTGGTCAAAGCATCTGCCACTACCTGGTGCAAGGCGTCTCCTCTACGATCCTGGAAAGCTATCAAGGTCCTGATGAGACCTACCAAGGTGCCATAATCAGGCTCGACAGGTCGAACGGGCTGAACTGGTGGCTCTCCTCCAGTAGGTACAACTCTGGAGGCTACTCCGGAATGCTGGGCTTGATCCCCGGGTTGCTGGTCCACGGGAAGTGTTCCACCTTGCTGATCGGCGGGATCAGGTACAGTGTCGCTGAATAAGACGACATAAGGAAAACAATAAGGAAGGACCAGGACAGATCAACGATACAAGCACATGATCAGGGCAAGAATCCAGAGATTCAGAGGATATGAACGAAGATCAAAGACGAGTACTGATTGAGACATCTATCCGGTAAACCCTCACATATCTTGAATGCCAAGACCTGCATGGGCCACCACTTAAACCATGTGACGCCCCAGAACCAGAATACTGGAGAGCGGGGGCGTACATAGCCAGCTACGTATATTGAAATGGAATCCACCTCGCTATACGATCACAGCTGTCTAGATATGGGGGTTTACTACAAGCCAACGGTCTCTTAAGGTCAAGCCTATTATCTCAATCTCAAGCAAGTAATATTTACAAGATGTTAGACCACCAAATATACAATAAAAGGCGTCCCAAATATTACATATTGGATGATCATGAAGCTAGTCGTACAAAATGTCAAGACTAGCAAGAGTTCAGTCATACATGATCAACCCTAGGATTTGATAATCATGTTTACAGCCCGTAGGCAGACAGTAAGTAAATATGCATCGAGCTAACAGGTGCTCGTCGGCTAGACGCCTCAAAAGAATAATTTTACAGTGTAGTGAGCGAAACAAAATAGAAAACCCACTCGTAGCCCGGGTTCCTTCTAGTCGCCACCATTGGGCTGGAGGTTCGGTAGATCCTCGGGTGCTGCTCCAAAATCTGGTCACACAAAACCAGCTGGGTCAAACCCTAGAAAGAGCAAGTGCCACAAAGGAGGCCACGAAATAAGAACAAAAGCCAGCATATCAGAGCTTAAGAAATAGAAGAAAAGTACAAGTAATAAAGAGTACAATAGGACAATAAATGACTAGGGACGTGGACCATTCCGGGAGCCAGGTTACAACCCTTAAACCAAACCAGGGTCTAAACCCTTCGCCTGAATAGCACTTTCTCTCTACCCATTTATTGTTAAAGATAAGTAAAAACAATCATGATCAGGGGGTACCAGGTACAGGGACTAGACGAGACTTAGACAAGGCTGGACACCATCCATTCACGAACGGCCAAGCAATTACTACGGCTTACTACTTAACTAACTAGGGTTATCACAAGCCTAATTACTAACAAGATGCAAATGAGAAATTTCCAGTCCCAAGCCTTGTAGACTATCTAGTTATCCTTCTGCATGTTGAGAGTATGGTTGGGTACATCGCCCAGGAGATGATATACCCTTAGGTGACTTAGAGGGTGCAACACATGACAGTGTGCTGGAAATGTGCCCTACTCGTCGGCAGGCTACAAGTCCGTTTAAAGCACCCAGATAACGAGATCGCCTGTGACTGGAAATTCTCCATGAACTATAGTTTGATTTAGTCATTAGCCTAATCCATATTCAGTGTGAATCCCTGACCGTGGTAACCAGGGAGTCACGTCCTAGACATGATGCAAGACAAGACAAGTGGATTGTACAAGGCAGCAAGAATGGACACCCACGGCATCAGAGTGGATTATACGAGTCAAGTTAGCCATCACAACAGCATCAAGTCAAGTCAAGTTACAAGTTACAGGTTTACAAGTTACAAGTCAGGAGTGCACCGCCACGGGCCACTATCAAGTTATCCAGTATCAAGATTAATCATGAATTACAGGTTAAAAGTTAAAGGCGCACCCCATCGGGTCACTATCAAGAAGATCAGAAAGTACTAGAATCATACTTCACAGAAATCATGAAAAACCGTACTAGTCATAAGCAAAATACCAAAAAAAATGTGCCAGGTCGTATAGGGTCGAGACAGTCATGTTGTATGGAACAAGATCTCAAAACTCCAACCCACAAAAGAGGAGCCAAGTCCAAGGTATAAAATCCAAACCATCATGGACAAATAGGTTGCGCTGGGGTTAGATTGCGCTAGGGTCGAGCTGCGCTAGGGTGAGCTGCGCAGGAGATGAGCTGTGCAGGAGATGAACTGCACAGAAGATGAACTACGCAGGAGATGAACTGCGTATGAGATAAACTGCGCAGGAGATGAATTGCGCAGGAGATGAACAGCGCATGTGATGAACTGCGCATGAGATGAACTGCGCACGAGTTGAACTGCGCACAGTTGAACTGCGCATGAGATGAACTGCAAACGAGTTGAACTGCGCACAGTTGAACTGCGCATGGCCTTGCACAAAAAGTGCTGGCCGAGGGTCATCTTCTCCATCAGGCCGAGGGAAAACCCAAGAATCACCAAAATTTCCAAATCTCATAACTTAGCCAAATCAATACGAAATTTGGATTTTCAAAGTTCTAACTTGTTTAAAATTGAATTCTCATCCAAATGGAAGCCTCAAACAAGCAAAAATCTAAGTCTAATTGATCAAAACCAAGAAAATTCAAAATGGTTAAAACTTAGATCTAGAAAAATGGAGACTCCAAATCACAAAATACCAAGTTCTAATGTTGTTCACATGGCCTAATCTAGCTAATGGACAAATAAAATAGGGTGCTTATTTGGTGGCAAGGTGCACTTGCCTATGGTGTTGGTGGAGAAAGGAAGAAGAAGATGAAGAAAATAAATGGAAGTTATGAGGAGAGAGAAAGTTAGGTGGGGTTTTAATGAGGGAGGGTGTGTTGTGTTGAGGGTGGAGGTTAGCTAAGGTAGTCCAATGCAAACCAAACCAAGCCAAACCAATTTCTTCTCTATAAAATAAAACCACGCCAGGTCCAAAACCCATTTTACGAGGAAAACCAGAATCCGCAAGTTAAACCAAAACACAATTACAGGCCAGAATCCAAAAAAATAAAATACAGGTCCGAAATACATATAAGCCTAATCAAAATACGTATTCCAAAATACGGGCATTACAGACAAGGAGGACTACAGCAGCAAGGACAAGATCAAGCATTTGTTGCGGTGACCCGACCTGAAGGTATATGTAGTTAACTAAGTTCCTTAAAGGCTTCCCATAATTATAGTTAGCATGTATGCTTGGTTAATGCTAGATTAGTAATCTTAGATTTTTCACCTTTCCATGATATAGACTAGGAATTAATTTAGAGTTTGCCTGTAGAAGTTATTTAGTATGACCTGTTGATTTTTGAGGACAAAAATATTTTTAAGGGGGATAGTATGTGGCATCTACCACCCGATTATAATTTAATGATATTTTTTCATTTTTCTTTGAATAGTTTATATTTAATTTTCTAGGATCATAGGAGTTGTGACTAAGCCTACGGGTGATTTGTGACCGTCTTGTGGTCACATGACCTTTAGATAGGGTAATTATGCATTTTATAGCTATAATATATTTTATTATGAATTTTGGACATTTTTACATATTTTTAAGTATTTATTCTTTGAAGATTTATATTTATGAATGACTTTCATAATTTATTATGAGATTATTTGGGGTTATTTTGTGACCTAGTATTTATTTAGGTTCTAGGAGATTAGAAATATTTTCTATAATTTTTTAGATTTTTTCTGGAATTTTTTGGAATTTATTTGAAGTTATTTGGAGTTAATTTGACTTTTAAAATATTTTCTGAATTAATTACACTGTCAGCGCACAGTCAGCGCAAGGCTGGCCCACCCATCAGCCACCCGTTGAAGGCGGGTGGGCCCAGCTATCAGCCACCAACCCGCTGACTCAGCCACATTTATTGAGTCGACTCCATAACCGACTCCTAGTCGGCTTAGAATGAAATCGGGCCAACATCTGGCCATTCATTTTTGAGCGGGACTGTAGGGATCATGCCACGTGTCCCTAGCCGCCCACCGACCCAACTGAGCCGCTCTCTCTCAATATATATATTCTATTCGGTTTTCGAAAAACCCTAGATTAATTATCAGCCGACTTTTGGAGTTTTGATCCCGGTGATCCCCCGACTTCCCGAGGTGATTCCCGCCAACCCCGACCTCCTTTCAGCCTGCCGTTTTTTTGTTGGATTCGTATCGAGGTAAATTTTGAATATGTAATTTATTTTCATGATTTTTGAACCTAAATTTCTGGAAAATTCGTTGAGTATCGGTTGTCCGAAACTTGGCACGTTTCGGTGTTTTCGAGATTCCGGAAGAACCAGAAATCAAAATCACGAACCGTTTAAAGTTTCGGAAAGCTAACACAGAGCTCTACGATATATATACCAGAAATTATTTCATTCATTTACTATTTTAGTTTTTCTACTGAACTCAGAATTGATCGGTTGATCCCCATTTTGGTCACGATTAGCCATAACGGCGATATCTTTTGACCAAAGCGTGATTTTGTGGCACGGTCGATTCCAGCGCACTCGTGGTGATTAAATATACAAAGGTGTACTTTCAAAATCTAGAGTTCACAGCGTTTGACTAAAAAGTCAATGGCACGTCTCGATTTGCGTGCCATGGTTTCCAAAATTGAGAAACACGACTTTTGATGGTCAAACTTGCATGTTTAAATTATTTTTAGATTATTAGTAGGTTAAATTAGGTTCTTAAGTGAATTATTCCAGAATTAATTATTATTAGATTAGTAACCCAACTAGCAACTATTTAGAACTAGAACATTAGAATTGATTTGTGGTTTTCGTGCACGGTTCGTGGTACAATGTGTGTCATAGGTTGACAGCTCATAGATTAGCATCCCCTCATCCTCGGCTTGTGACTACGTTTTATGTAAGGATTCAGGCAAGTACAGTATAGTATTTATGTTTTAGTTCATTATAACTTTTACTCTATAGTTTTCTTGTTTGATATCCCGTTGAGTCATTACTTGATATTCTATTGAGACACGATTGTGATACTATAGTTATTGTATCCTTCTTAGTGTATCATTGACCGTTATCTATTGTTAGAGAGTTAGGAGGGGAAATACTCGATAAATACGTGAACAAACCCTATTACCGTTACCGAATGATAGCTAAGTCATACACACCCAGTATGAGTTAGCCTTACCAATTACTGAATGATAGCCATCGTATGATGTGCCATATTAGCCCAGCCGTTCACGTATTAAAAGGTATTTCACACACATATAGTGGTTTCTATTTTTCCTTTATCTAGTCCATTATCTTGTTAGTTCATATCTTGCTAGTTTACATCTTGCCAGTTTATATCTTATTAGATCTCATCTTGCTAGTTTATATTTTGCTAGTTCATATCTTGATTGTTCATACCTTGCTAGTACTAGTTCTTTATTTACTATTTGCCATCATCGTTTCTCGTTGTTCTAACTTATTTCGGACTAACAACATTAATTGCAATATGGTTGTACTCTGCTCCTTTCCTGACTGGATCGTTGTTATAGGTGAGAGAGAGTATCTCTAGCACTTTATGTTATGGACTAGCAGTGGGTAGTGCTGACGTTGTTGGTACCGAGACTCAGGAGCCATGGTTGATCTCTGGAGGGATCTAGATTTACCTTTATGCATGTCTTAGTTTATTTCTTAGATGGATCAGATTTGTTCATGGATGGACGATATTTTATTGTTCTGGATTTCAGTCTCTTTGTCATTGGATTTGGATATTATTATTTCATTATCTATCATACTCTTGTTTTCCTTGGTTTATGTCACTGTTGAGTACGATTTGTATTTGTGTCCTATTGTATTTATGGAGGATGTTATTATGTGTACTAGACAGCGTTCTACTGCCGATACCGTGCCGTAGGTTGGGCTTAGACACGAACTCATACTCGGTTATCCGGGAGCGGGTCGTGACATGCGCTGACGTCGCCTACGCGATCATCTGAAATTACATTAGCAACGGATTAGAACACTGTATTATTCAAGGAATTCGATATGAATGCGACTTCAAAAATGCAAGCCATAAAAACCATCGAAAACATTCACAAAAATGCATTCACGAAAACCAAAGCCAAGCCAAAGACAAAGCAAGTACGACATAAAAACCAGAGCAACGGGAGGTCTCTTCCGACTCAGCTGCAAAGCCAATCCTTGAGGCGCAACCCGCCGAATATGTGACTTGATTCCGAAGAAGCCTTTCCATAACAAGAAAAGGATCTTAATTCAATCGTTCTTGTTCGACCGATTCAGCCGATTCCGATCTATCGGTCCCAACTCAATCGGTAGCGACAATATTCCTTTCTTGCGCACCCGATGGACGAAAATGGGGCACGATGTAGGGATGGGGCACTACAAGTGCTTGCTGAAGACTTTTCTTCTCTTTGAGTAAGTCTTCCTTTAGTTTGGTAATGGTATTGTCTTTCACTTCAGATAGCCTTGTGGTCTCGTGTAACTACAAGTTGACAGAAAAAAGCTCACCTATCTCCCTAGAATTATAATTATTTCTAACCTCAGCTAGTGTAGTGCCCCACTCCTCGTTGTCCACTATGTAATACCCACGGCTTGCTGACTCAGTCTTGAACTGAGTATTTAGGGAAACTTTTGCCGGTATCGATTGATTACGGATAAAATATAATGAACCTTTCTAATTATGGATCGACTTCTACTGAAATGAATCCAAGAGTTTTCTTAGATGTTTTCTTCTACTGCTTGGTTTTGATGAATGCATTTTTGTGTTGGTTTTCGATGATTGGTTTCATTTTTCGCTTTCATCGCATTGCACATTCATTCCGAATCTCGAAAGAAAAAGACCAAAGTATGCTAATCAAATGTTAGTGCCAATACAGGAGGATGCATACACGGCACGTGATCATTGCGTAAAGTCCCTTATTCTCTCGAATATGATTCATATTGGTGAATTGCTTTAACTGGGCTACCATTTGTCTCCATGCCCTAGTAAAAATGATCTCTAGTCCACTTTTTTGCTCGTTCCTCTGATAAACGATACCACAATAACAAAAGATAAGAGAAGACAAATGAACTGGATTGCTTGCTAATAGAACTGTTGCTCTACTGGCTCAATATAATTGCTTACAGGTTTCCAGGGTTTGCTTTATACAAGATATATTATAAAAACCTTAATTGGTTTGAGATCGATCGAAATAAAAGAATAGAATCATGTCCCTATCGAAGAGAACTATCAAAATCAGATGCCTGTTGTTCAATATACAATAAAATATTTTATCTGATAGAATGTATCTCATGCATTTGGCTTAGGACAACTTGTGCACAAGGTACGGTCTCTCGACCGATTCTTGTGGTACTGGGGATCAGTCGACCTAGGAGAGATTGAGCACCCTGAGGTAAAAGAAACCTCATGATTAGTGGGGTGTTATGTCTATCAGTGAGATGGGCTTGTATGTCCCAACTGCTGATCATGGGAAATAACCCATGGGCCACCATGAAGTTAGGTTCATGCATATAGTAGGATTTATTACAAACCTAACATACAGGGACGGAAAATAAGTATGCTTTATATATGCAAATTGTGCTAACCTGTTTCGTACAGGGATTACTGTCGGCGATGGGTAAGATTATTATAAAATGTTTCTACTGTCATGTTTCTTATGAATTGTTAAAAAGTACCTAGACAAGTAGAAAGATCACATAATAAATGTATGTTAGCTTCACATGTTGACTTAGTGCATATATTTATGAGTTCGGTCAAAAGCCATTTGCCAGTACAAGATGTGTACTGACCCACATCGTGGGCATCTTTTCAGCTAGCAAGGAGACAGAGGAATTTCAAGTGAGGCATTAAAGCTCGTCTAGCCTAGTAGAGCTTGTCTGTTGCCTCGAAGCATTTTCGTTTTCAAGTCCAGTTACAAATTTTCTTTAAAGTGTCTTTTCATTTTCAAGTATGTAATAAGGGATATGATGTACGGGCATTGTGGCTATTTTGATAAAGAGTTTCAAAGAGAGATGTGTAATCAAATTATAGCATTTGAGTCACAAGCTTTGTACTTTGTAACCTATCAAGTTATGAATAAAAGAAGTATTTTCTTCTCAAATCTTCGTATCTAATATTTGGTTTTTTGTAATTAAATATGATGTGTGTGTGCGTTTTGCTTTGTCTATTTATTTTGTGCAGGTACTGACCTTGTGTAAGCACAATTTAGGCTTGCACGACATCACGCCTTAGCAGGGACAAATGATCCCGCAGGGATCGAAGTGAGGACGAACGACCCTAGGGGGATCGGGTCGTGATAGCTAGTAGGTCGGTAAGTCTTCCTATTTCACCTTTGTATTCTTTGAGTACCTTCTTAGAGTTTTGGTATTTATTACGCAATTTTTTGTAGTCACCTAAGAGGTCACTAAAAGCTTTAGGTAACTGTTCAAAGGTAAAATTATCATATGTATCAAATAGGGGGTTAGTGCTTACCTGATTATATGCTATTAAGCATACATTTGTAGCGTCGTGTGATTGTTTATCTTCTGAGTCGCTGGTTTCACTTTCATGTCATATGCTTGTGTTAGCATATCTTCTGGATGTTGATTTCTTTAGGTAACCATTTTTATAACTATTACTTTTCCTGGATGATGATGATGCTATCGGACAATTCTTTTTGAAGTGTCCTTTCTTCTTGTAATTATAGAAGATTGGATCTTCTTCATTGTTGCTATTGTTGCTGTTGTGCTCTTTTGTTCTTTGGTTGAATCTCATGAACTTCTTTACTAGGAGAGCTTGATCTTCAGAGTTAAAATAACTGTCGTCGGAATCTTCTTCGACAAGTCTTATGTGTTGAGCTTTGAGGGCGATTTACTTCTCCTTTGGTGCAACTTCTTCAAAGTCTTGAAGTTCCAGCTCGTGAATGAGTAGCTTACCCACGAGTGTTTCAAGAGACATAGTAGTGAGGTCGTTTCCTTCAATAATTGCAGTAGCCTTTGGAATCCAGTTCTTCGTGAGAGCTCGTAGTAGTTTGTGAATCTTCTCATGGTTATTGTATTCCTTGCCTAGGGAAGGCAGAGGATTTACAATATCCAAGAATCTTGTAAACATCTGAGTGACGGATTCATTTGGCTTCATTTTGAACGCCTCATACTCTTAAGTAAGTCTACTGATATTTGACTCCTTGACTTGTGTTGTGCCTTCATGAGTAACTTCGATAATTTTCCATACTTTATTAGATGTTGTGCATGTAGAACTTTTCGGTGCCGCAGGTGACAGCACGGGTACCTCCAGTTCTGCTTCATTAGATCGAACTGCATGCTCAGTCACAGAAGGCATCATCGTTGAATTATTGTTGGCCACGACTGACTGAACTATTTGTTAAAGTATATTCAGCTGCTACTACTGCAATTTAAATTGTGCCTCAAATCAGTTCTCAAACTGGGTTTGGCGAGCCTCCGTTTGCTGTCGATGGAGTTCAGCATGCCTTTGCTGCATTTCAAGCATTTGCAACATCTGTTGCATCAGGTCGCCAGAAGATCCGGTTATAGTAGGCGTCATCCTCGTTGGGTTGACGGAATGCTCGGGCCCGGAACTACTCGAGCCGCTGGAAGCACTCGTCTCGTCCTCTGCCCGAGGTCCCGCAACTGTAGGAAAAAGAAAGACAACTCTCGTTAGTTTCAGAAAATTTCCTGGGTTCAGCGTATGTAACAACTCATCTCATCGACACGAGGTCAACGGTTCGGGACTAGAAACTTTTCACTGGAGGCCAAGGACGTAAGTTGTGCTCTGATACCATTATGTCACGCCCCGATTCCGTAGAATCGATAGTCGTCCTCCGGGCGTGACGCCGTGCGAACCTAATTTGCGATCGCACAAGGCATAGTCATAAGGTAATACGAAACACAGCATCTAAGAGAGTAAGCATACACAAATTGAATAACACATTAAGACAGAAAAATAATTCATTTATTGATAATAGACATTATTTTACAAACTCTATTACAATCATGTTGTGCGGGCTTTACAACATGACTCGATTACAAAAGGAGTGCCGATGAGATAGCCGTTCCATACATATATCCTTCATTTACAACAAAAGTATTCCAGCCACCTGGATTGGGAGGATGCCGAGACATATTTCTTGGACTTGTAGAGAGTCTTCAAAGTTCAACAGCGAGGTCTTCGATGCGCGGTCGAAGCTTCAAAAGCATGAAACGTCGCCTAGCTAGCTGGCACATTCATCCTGGTTCCTGTCACCTGTAAAGAGCGAGGGTCAGTACGATCACATATACTGGCAAGTGGCTAATTAAACCCAAGCTCTGTATTTGGTTCAAGTAATTTTATAAAACATGTTAGCTAGCTATTTTGTGATATTTCTAACCATCCTAATCAATTTGCATGTTAACATGTTTTGAGGCAAGCGATTATCCAACTTTATCCCGTGTCACGTGCATTGATTCAAGCCGTAAAAGGGTATGAAGGTCACTGGCAATGTCAAGCCATCATGGACTATAGCGGGGTTAGACGGCGACCCTTTCACGGCGGATAGCGAGCCCTACGTGAAAGTTCCCGAATCACCCACGCTGATTCAAGGCTGGCGCTTGCTACAACTCGTTCCTCTCGGGCCGAATTGGTTCCTTGGCCTAAGCAACCGTTCGAGGAAACTACACCTTATGCATAAGTTTTCCAATGACCGTTTTTGTAGATTCTTGAAATATTCTATCTTTTTACTAGAACCTTTAACTTTCTCTTTTAGGTGTAAAACTGCCCCTTTCTTTGATCTTAGTTATTTATGCACTTTAGCCTTATTATTGCGATAAACGTTAATCGATTCATCCTTTGGTTTGCATAGGCTAAGTAAATAAGGCATGAGAAAGCAGGCATCAGTTTTTAGGTAAAGTAGTTCGATAGCAAGTGTTACGTGAAGAATCGTGCCATGATTTCATTGATTCTACACTATGGCGATAAGCATTTCTTTTGTGCTTCATATGACTGAAACAGAGGGTCGAGGCGAAGAAGGTCAGACACTCACCTTAGTCTTTGCTTCAGGCGAAGGACTGGTTGGCTACGTTGACATCGCCTACGCGATCACCTGAAACCGCATAAACAACTGATTAGAACACTGTATTATTTAAGGAATTCGATACGAATGCGACTTCGAAAACGCAAGCCATGAAAACCATCAAAAATATTCACGAAAACCAAAGCCAAAGACAAAGGCAAAGCAAGTACGGTATGAGAAACCAGAGCAACGGGAGGTCTCTCCCGACTCAGCCGCAGAGCCAATCCGTGAGGCGTAATCCGCTGAATATGGGACTTGATTCCGAAGAAGCCTTTCCATAATGGAAAAAGGATCTTAATTCAATCATTTCCGTTCGACTGATTCAGTCGATTCTGATCTATCGGTCCCGACTCAATCGGTAGCAAAAGTGTTCCTTTCTCGTGCAACCCGTGGACGAAAACGGGGCACGATGTAGGGACAGAAATGGGTTCATTTTTAAAACAGGAAATATTTTAAAATCATTTTGTGGTAGCCTATTTGCCAGTATGACTCGGTGTTCATCATATTCCTCGACTCAATAAATTATAAAAATTATTTTGAAAGTAGAAATACAGACTCAATGGCAAAAAAACTTCATGTCTTGAACGGTAGCAGTAGTAGTTCTCAGCAGTCGTCTAAGTAGCCCTTATATCGAGACAGGGTTAGATCAGTTATTATAATCAAGTTTCACCATGATCAATGGACCAACAGTACTGATGTCCTCTGACAACTTGCCATCTTTTTATGATCTATAGTTATTCTTCCATGTCTATCCTTTTGGTTCTATTGCGTTATTATTTCTCGAGATGTGTGCATTAGTACCATATAAGTCTTGACATGTACTTTTATTTAGTACTTTTTGTGATCGTTGTTGTGAATTTTGGTCGTCCACATTGGGCTTCCTTTATGGTACTTGTTTCTTGGGGTTCTGACCCTACTGGTTTTGCATGGCCTGGTTCCCCAGTTGGACCCAAAGATCTACCACCACCTTCCCAGATGACTCGCACTCAAAGTATTGTAGCTCAGATTAGCGAATAGGTTTTCTTTGTTTTTCACTCTATATTGTATTTGATGGAACTAGTATCCCCAGGATTGCGTATTGATCTATGTGACATAACCATAGCCATGCGACCGAGCCATCTTGCACATGGTAATTTCTTATCCATGGCCACGACGAAACCATACGGCTTAACAATTTATCAACTATACGGTATAACTGTAAAGTTAATCTACGCATGTATTAATGCAAGCCCTTCAACAGAGTAAATTTTATGATAAAGAATTGGTGTGCAAATCGATTGATAAAGCATGAACATGTTTAATCTCATGATCTAATCTTTCAATGGCGAAAACCAGGGTTTACGAATTTTACCTGAAGCGGAAAGAAGTTGATAACGGTTTCCAATAATCGTGATCGATCAGCAACCTCAAGATCTTCTACCGTATTCCTTGCTCGAATTAGACATCGTGTGGGGCGACGGTCTCCCAACCTTTTCTTCTCCTCGTCTATCTTTTCTTTCTCTCTTTTCGTGATGAACGAATTAGAGAAATATGCTCTTCCTAGGATACATATGACGGCCAGAGAATAGAGGGTATATATAGGGTACGGTTGGGACCGTGAGAAAAAAATTAGGTTTAGGTCTTCTAACGGGTCTAGGTATCCCGTGTTCAGCCTGAACACTCAACCCATGTTGTTAACAATAGTTTGGTCCACTAAAGAGCTACTGTTGCACTACCTTCCTAATTTCAAATTACGTTTATGGGCTTTTACTTATTATATGATTGTTTGTCTCCCTTGTTAAGATATCGAATGTTCGTCAATCAAATAAGTTACTAACAACTACATTGATCGACATCTTATATCATTTAGTAGTACCACTCAACTTTATCTGTCATGTCGAATATAATCCACCTACAGAGTTTACATAAAAATCCTTATGAGTTCCTTAAGGGGACATCATCAACCCGATACATCGGTACATGGATTCCTTTTATAATCAACAACCCATCACACACATAATGCTATTATCCAATTCATAGAGGTTATTGACTCATTATGAATCTCACTCTTTTATGAATCAAAGTAATGCACACTACATATACATGTCTGTTATTATATCCGATTAAGAGTACAAGCATCCATAATAAAGACGTATTTATTCTCTTATGTAGTCAGTACAAAGAGAACAACCTCAAGTGATCATGTTTAATACACACAAAGTGTACTAGTATAAACCTATAGTCAAGATAGATTAATGCCATATTACACTATAACTTACCAATAGTTTGTCCAAATCCATCTAGTTTATGAACCATTTATATATTCTACAAGGGACTGATAATATGATCTTATATGTGTCACCACACACCATATTATCTACAATGTAGAATATCAGCACTTGCATTAACATATAATAAATATAAAATGCCAACATTTTTTCATATGAATCTCATTCAAAAATAATAGAAATATATAGTTAATACAAAAGTGATGCTTTTAGTATATACCCTAACAGTATTTTTATTTTGTGGTGTATTAGCCAGGGACATGTTTTGGTCCTTATATCTGAGTTTGTTCCCTCTGTCTTTGGATGACATGGATGTATATTCTGGACCGCGGCTAGTTGTATATTTACGTACTTTTGTATATTCAGTTGATGTATTTTTGATTATGTGAGCTCCCAGCTCCCTTAATTATGTATGCTTTTGTATTTGGGATAGCTTACCCATCGCATACATGATTTACTCTTTACTGCTTCTTGTGTTGATTGGATTGAGATAGGATTTGTCTGACCTTAGGAGTCGTGAGTGGCATGCTAGAGTCCTCCCACTTGTCTTCTAGGCAGCCGTGGTTGTCGTACGACGTTTTCATACCTTGTAAGGGGTAGCTAGCTATGTCCATCCTCGTATTTCTCTAGTATTTTGGTAGTGGGACGTGACATTGTACTTGATGAAAACATAAAAAAACCCACACAATAAACTGTCTGCACTAATATTGGGCAGACAACAGCTCGGGTTAGAATTTTTTAGACACCAGAATATATCACAATGCTACCAAATTAAGCCTTACAAGTTTGCATTAGCTAATAGGTAATCCCTATAGCAATTAGGCACTATATGTAGGGTTTGAAATCAAAATCCAATTCTCAAAACCTAGGTTAAAACCAAGTATCACAAGTTCATTTCCAATCTTGATATCCACACTAATCTATATCACATTTCCATATCAATTCACATAGCTATGATACATACCACGAATAAAACATCAATATTTGGATAAAACTAAGCAATGCATAATCATAGGAAATAAAAATAAAAAGAAACATAGGTTTATACACAAGTGCAAATTGTACTTACCATGATCCTTAATACCCCAAGCCTAACTTCAACTCCATCAAGGGTTAGCCATCATACCTTGATCTTAAGATCAAGCTCTAGTTCTTCTAGGTTACCCACCAAAGGAGAAAAGAAAGAAATGGAGAAGAGAATGGGAAGAAGGAAAAGAATAGAAGAGAGAGAAATAAAAAAGTCTATAGGAAATAAATTTGATGCTTGGCCATTGATAATGCCAATTTATCAATCCATGTCCCTCCCAACTAATCCTTGACCCCACATACAAAACCAACTGACAAATGGATAAAGACCCAAGCCTAGTCAGCAGGCTGACTAGGACACTGCTATACAAATAGTATACTGTCATAATTATAACATTATTATTTATTCAATAAAAATCCAGTTTCTAGTATTTTTGGATATCCAGCATATTTGCAGTTCATGATACTGATTTAGGGCAATATCCATGGTCAATCTAGGTGTCTAGGGTGGTCTCCTAATTATTATCTTATAGAAAAAACCAAAATCTAAATTAGGTTGCATAAGTCAATTAATCAGTTTAAGCAATCGATTTTCATACGGGCGATATGATCGTACGGCTCTTGATATCAAATCAAAAAAATTAATAACATTGTATAGCAACCTCATATCGGATACGGGCACTAACAATACGAGTACGGGATACGGTATCGAAACTAAATATGATATGGATACGATACTCATAGAAATACAAAAATAGGAACGAAGAGTGACAACACTACCCTCGTTAGAATTTTTTTTCATATTTGAAAACTCAACTAAAGCCAAACCATTCGATCAATGCAATCACTATACAACTAACATGTATGGAAAATCACATAGTGAAGAAAAGTAAACATTCACACACATACATCTATCTATCTATCAACTACTGGAAGAATTATATATGAAAGCATAAGGAGAAATATACCTCAAGAGTCAAACAAGTGTAGATATTTGGATCTGATATCGTCCTCGGGCTCCCACGTTGACTCTTTCAGCGAATGATGACCCCAAGCAATATGGATAAGCCTGATAGTCCGGTTCTGAGAACCTTCTCTCTTCGGTCCAAATATATATTAGATGTCCTCATATGATAAGTTCGTACTAATGACTAGCTCAGTATGATCGAGGATGTGGTTCGGATCTGGAACATAAATATACAACTGAAATATATGAAACACATCGTGTACCTCACAAAGAGGAGGCAAAAGGGCGAGATGATAAACAACATCTTCTACCTGCTCGAGAATATCGAATGAACCGATGTACCACAGACTAAGCTTTTTTCTAACTCCAAATATGATAACGCATCAGGTAGGGCAAAATCCGTAAGAATATATGATCGCAAATGCTAAACTCCAAAGGCCTCTAATGTTGATCTATCCATTATCGATCATGCACAATCCAAAGACACTTTCTGATCAATCTGACTCTCCATTGTCATGCACAGTCGCAAAATACGTACGACTAAGAATACGTAAACATGCCAGGTGCATAACCAGTGGACTCCAACCCAGCTGAGATACGTATGAGCTATCTAGGTAAGTATATGTCTATATCCCTACAATATCATAACAGCTATCTAAATCTCAATACACAAATCATGTGTCAAGAATGAACATAATATATTAAAGTTAACCACTCAGTAATATACATGTTCGAAAAGCTCAAAAAAAGAATAAGCTTGCAAATCTAGGCTATAATAGCAGCATGAGATAATAAAAAACAAAATTGTGGATAAGGAAGAATATAATAAAATACCAACAAAAATATACTTGACATTCCGATGAAGCAATCATCTATCCAACTACTCTACAAAAACTACTCAACAAATACCTGGATAGATCACTAGGTCCTCAGAGGAACATAACAAGATACATATAACATGCCATATAAAACTGAATATAAACCGCACAAAATTAATAATAAGGGCATCTTAACCATTCTAAGTGTAAATGCAATTTAGGACAACATTCGATGTAAGGCCAGACAGACTGACCACGACTGACACGAGGACACGGGTAATGCTTAACGAATTAGTAGCAAAATACACATGTAGTGCTCAAACGAGTCACTAGCAAAATACTGAGTAGTGCCAAACGAGGTACTAGAAACACTCGACTCGGATCGTGGTGGCGAGTACCTTTTTGGACATGTTAGGGATTACTTATCAGAGGCAGGGATTAATTCCAATTGATTGCACCTGGAAAACCCCAGCAAATGGTGTAGAAGAAAGAAGGAATATGACTCTTGATGGCTAGATCAATGATGCGTTATTCAGATTTACCATATTCATTTGGGGATATGCCTTAGATACAACAATTTATATTCTGCATTTGGTACCTTCTAAGTTAGTACCTATTTCTTCTATAGAGTTGTGGACCGTACGAAAGTCTAGTCTAAAACATGTTCGGATTTGGGGTAGTCCAGCACATCTGTTGAATGGAAAAATAGATAAGTTGGAATCTCGTACAGAAATTAGCATGTTTATAGGCTATCCAAGAGGAACGAAAGAAGGTCTATTTTGTAGTCCTAAGGATCAGAAGGACGTTGCTAGCACCAATGTCCGATTCTTAGAGGAAGATTATGTGATGAACCAAAAACCGATGATAGAGTTGTTATGAAAGAATTGATAGGAGGGACACCTAATACATGCCAACAATAGAAAAGGATGAATCACAAGTAAAACACAACGTGTCATAAATGTTACACGACAATCAATAGTGCCTCGTCATAGTGGGAGACTTGTGATACAACATGACGGATTTATGTTCTTAAAGAGTTATCAGACTTTGTCTCTGGGGAACAAGATTATGATCCCTACACCTTTAATGAAGCACTCCAAGACAAAGATAATCTTGGCAAAAAGTAATGGTATTGGAAATAGAATTAATGGATTCTAATAAGGTCTAGGAGCTTGTAGAACCACCCACTGGTGCAAAAGCCATTGGATGCAAGTGGGCCTATAATAGAAAAAGAGGAGCAGACGGTAAGGTTAAAATATTTAAAGCATAGCTTGTAGCAAAAGATTTACTGAGAAAGAGGGTATTGATTATGAGGAAACTTTTTGTCCAGTAGCCATGTTTAAGTCTATCCATATTCTTTAATCTATTACAGCACATCTCGATTATAAGATTTGGCAAATGGATGTCAAGATAGCTTTCCTTAATAGAAGTCTTAAGAAAAATATCTATATGAAGCAACAAGACAGATTCATTAAAAAGGACCAAGAACATTTTGTTTGTAAGTTCAAGAAGTCCATTTATGGACTTAAGCAAGCTTCCAGATCTTGAAACATCCGTTTTGATCAGGTGATAAAATGGATCAATGTCCAGATAAATCTTGTATATACAAAAAGTGTGACAGAAACGTGGTGGTAGTCCTAGTACTTTATGTGGATGACATTATGCTCATTACAAATAATAAGAAGGTGTCATCTCATATAAGGGTATATTTATCCAAACAGTTGATATAAAGGACTTGGGAGAAGCATGTCACATTCTTGGGATCAAAGTTCTACGACATCGCAAGAAACGGATATTGGGCTTATCTCAAGCTTCCTATATCGATACTGTACTAACTCGTTTTAGCATGCAAAATTCCAAGAAGAAATACCCGATACGAGATATCATAAAGAGTAGTATTGCTATGACCAAGATAGCATTAGCAGACAACCTATCTGGTCACTTTTCAAAGAGCTTACCGGCTAAAGCTTTTGATAGTCATGTTAAGGGAATGGGATGCGTTGCTGTAAGCCCTCTGATTTTATATATATAATTATATATATATATATATATATATATATAATATATATGGTTAACAAATAGTTTTCCACTATTATTGTGATCATAATATATACTTTTTCGTAGCTTTGATTTTTGGAGCACAAGAAATGTCAATCTCTAGAAACGTTCTACTTGTGTTTTGATCTAGACAAGTTTATCTTTATTTTGATATATCGTGTCCCACTTAAACATGTTGTCTTGTATTCTATTTTTCACATAACTTTCGAGTCAAATTAGGCCAACTTGCTATCACCGTAAAACTCGACCTATTTTTCAATTTAATTTCGGTACTCGACATCGATCCGACCCATTCGACCCAATATATGATTTTGCCCTATTTAGAGCCTACTACACACATGCTAATGGTGTCCTACTCAATTGAGTTCATGTGTGCTATTTATTTTCAAATGACACACAAGACCAATTTATTGTATTATTGGAGTTGAATTTAACTCGGTAATTGTTTGGACTCAACCGTAGCTCAAACCACTTAGTGAGGCATACCCTAGGTTGCCAAAACCAATTAGACATATATTTGATTGATTTTGATTATTAAAATAGTAGC